>SMOB01000270.1:0-121915 GCA_007388105.1 Coniochaeta prunicola | reverse complement strand
CAATCTAAGTACTCAATCTACAAGTTACTGAGTAAGACGCTTGTCTTAACAAACTGCTCACCTCGAGATACTGCCCCGTGACACTGACCTATCTGAGCACAACTCTCCCAGAGCTTACGGCTTACTGGACGTTTGTTACAATAAGTTAGCCCAGTAGTCACTCCGATTCTTTATACCCGGAGTGCCCTTCAGTCTGATGGCGGTTCAACGTCCCTTAGGCCCTTGGTAGTCCTTTCTCGAGTGTGGTAGCGATAGCCCCTTAACTAACACTAGTGAGTACTACTCAGATGGGATGGCCCCTATTTCAAGAAAAACGATGACAGCCACGACGTCATGGCTGTTTCTCACAAGAATATCGACATGATAGTGACTCAGGGTGAAAGAAGACCTAGCCTGAGAAATGAGCAATCTAAGAGAGACATGCTAAGAACGCAGGATTATGCACACAGATTGAAGCCATAAGTACAGCATACAGGCATACGAGCAAGTCACGGTAGACTAGTCTAGAAGCGCCTTGTAAGGACTGGATCTTTGCATATGGACAAAAACACCATGGGGTTAGGGACCGCATGTCTAATCATCACGGGTCTAATTTTTATACGTTGGGAGCTATCAACCTGAAGTTGCCCGTCTACGTACTATCAGTCGCTATGCATATCTTCCCCCGATGATCGCGAAGCATAGCTGCCCGGCCTTGAGTACCACCTGAATCACATTCATCCCACAATGAGTCTCATGCTACCCCCATATATAGGCCCTCACGGTGCTGATCGTGCTATATATGCATCACCCTGTATCAGGGAAACCCAAAATCGCAAGGAAGATGCTCGCACCACGGCCATGCGGATTAGACAGCTAGAAAGGCTCTCTAGGAACCTGAAGTGAAAGTGAACATTCAGAGCATAACGTAGTATTGAAGGTTAAGGGAACGCAACAGGAACACAGGCAATGATAAGGTGCAAGTGAAGAAAGCACTTTTAGACTACTATAGACACGGTAGATCTTTGAAGAGCTTCGAACTAGTCCATCTAGCATTTATGGCTTTCTCTTGGATCTTCGAACAAATCTCAGCATTTTCTATGTTCTGCCCAAGCCGGAATACTTGTAAGACGCGTCTAGCCAGCACAGCGTCTTGAATACCATACTCCGCTCGGGAGCCCCCTGATCTCTGAAGAGGGAAAAATAGGAGTGTAATCTGACTTCGCACTTAAGACCCAATGAAGGGCAGTCTCAACGAAACCACAATATCAAGGGGGTCGGTCCTTTTAGCCGCATCTACATTGCGCATGTATCTCGACACACTCAAATGAATGCGGCCTCGGAAACGGGCAATAATCTAGCCCAGTCGGCAATCTTCAAGTTACACCAGAATCATGGCCCTCGGACACATTCGCTCACATGTCTGCCGTCCCGGTACTACTGGCACTTCTGCATCGACAGTTCCAGACCGTACATCGGCCCCCTTGACGTGCTGATACTCACTCAATGGCCACGCATACCCGCCTATCTGGTTCGGTCCCTAATTCTGCCGTCCGCTGGGTATCTACCGCTATCAGATGAGTTCTGAATATCTGGGTCCGTTGCACTTCCACTAGTTGGATCACAAAGCTTGTGGGCGGACCCTCTACAAGGGAGAGAACCCAAAAGGTAAACTACCTTGGGTATGTGGGTAAGTTCTGCTAGTAGTGTATATAGCCGTTCAATAAGCTTTTTGTCTCTGTCAAGTGTGGAAAGAGACCTGAAAGCTAGAAATGTCCCTCGAATATGAGGTTCGCAATCTCACCTAAACGACCATCGGCGCTACAACCGAACCACCTCGGCGGTAGGCAAGACCCTGGACCAAAGGACTGGGTCAATGAGACAGATTGGCGGGATCGGCACCCCGATACCAAGGCCACCAAATGTAAGGTGCTTTTCACTTGGCGCCTGTAAGCCGGGTCATTGGCATCTATTGCCGTCACTGCCAGGAAACATGTTTGTACGACCTGTAAGTGCACTCATTCGGACCAGTCGCTTAAAACCCGAATTAAATCTAGAAGCTTAAGAGCCTTCGAAATGAGCAGACATGGCATGGAAGCTAAGTACCAAACTCTATGATGGCTGGGTCCAGGCTATATGGGCTTCTGCCGGCATGGCCAGTCTATATAGCCTTTAGCCATTTGGACGTTAGCCGCAACATGAGCTCCTCATTAAGAATAAATCAGTAATTATTTTGATGGAGAGATGTCCATGCATATTAATATACTTAACGTTCAGGGTGCCATTTTCTCCGCATCAGATGAGGAGCAGCGATACTGAATGCGAAGACTTGGCAGGGGTCGACATGAGCAGCGATATAAAGCTGTGGCACCCGCGGGCGAGGTTCGTTCGCCATGTTGACCAAGGCCTATCGTCGAGCTGGTGCGAGCAGACTTCTCGCGCAGTCCGTCATGCGGTCTCTTCTCCTTCCCCTTTTCGCCTTGACGGCAGTAGCCGTTGAGCAAGCCTCCGAGACCTACGACTACATCGTTGTTGGTAGTGGCCCCGGCGGCGGTCCCCTGGCCTGCAACCTTGCCAGAGCCGGTTACTCAACCCTCCTCATCGAGGCTGGACACGATGATGGTGACAATCCAGAGGTTGCCGACCTGGCCAACTTCAACGCTGCGGCCAATGACCCCAATATGCGGTGGGACTTCTTCGTCAAGCACTCTGAGGACCCAGAGAGAGAGTTGAAGTTTCAGCATATGACGTGGCGCAAGAGAGACGGGACTTTCTATGTTGGTCTCGACCCGCCAGCTGGAGCGACGCAGCTCGGCATCTGGTATCCCCGCACGGGAACCTTGGGCGGTTGCGCCATGCATAACGGCGGCGTTTGCTCTCTTCCGGCTGACAGTGACTGGAATATCGTCGTATGTCGCTCTAGCAGAACCCTTGCGCCCACAGCGAATGTACTAAGCAGTTACAGGTGAACAAAACCGGTGACACCTCATGGGAGGCGTCCAAGATGCGCAAGTATCTCATCAAGCTTGAGAATAACACCGATGCCACAGCTGGCTCGGACCACGGCGTCAGCGGCTGGGTTGAGATCAGCCAGTCGTATGGCGCCGTTCCGGCTGAGGGATCAGACGGCTGGAACATCGACACGCAGCTCGGCATTGCCACCGGACAGAACGTGTCCAACCTCGCTTCGCTCGTGAGGCGCGACATCCTGGCTGGCGGCCCCGACAAGGACCAGCAGACCGGCTTCTTTGCCATGTCTGGACACGTCGACAAGAACGGCAAGCGCACCGGTCCGAGGTGGTACATCCGCTCGACCCTTAATGACCCAGCCAAGTACCCCCTCACTCTGTCCCTTAACACCTTTGTGACCAGAGTCCTGTTCTCAAATGACACCGCCAACCCGACCGCCGTTGGCGTCGAGTACATGCAGGGTGCCAACCTCTACAGCGCCAGCCCGCGCCACAAGGCCGGCACGAAGGGCAACCTCACGCAAGTCTTCGCGCGCAAGGAAGTCATCGTGTCGGGCGGTGCGTTCAACAGCCCGCAGCTCCTCAAGCTGAGTGGCATTGGCCCCAAGGAAGAGCTGGCCAAGTTCAACATCACGGTTGTCAAAGACCTTCCCGGAGTAGGCGAGAACATGGCCGACAACTACGAAGCCGGCATCCTCAACCTGGCTGCCCGCCCGCTGGGCGACACTGGCGGCTACGTGGTCATGATGCTCAACACGTCCAAGACGACGCACGACCGCAACATCTACGCCTTCTGCGGCAGCTTCAGCTTCGAAGGGTTCTGGCCGGGCTACCCGACCGACTACGGCCCGTCGCAGTACGAGTGCGCGCTCGTGCACATGAACCCGCGCAGCCAGGCGGGCTCCGTGCGCCTGCGGTCCGCCGATCCGCAGGACGTGCCCGACATCAACTTCCGCTTCTTTGAGAAGAACGGCGACGAAGACCTGGCCGAGATCCTCGCGGCGATCAAGACGATACGCAAGGGCATCCGGGCCGTGACGGGCGACGTGGCCCCGTTCACCGAGCAGCACCCCTGCCCCGGCATCGACGCCGAGTGCACCGACGAGGCGCAGATCGACTTCATCAAGACGCAGGCGTACAGCCACCACCCGACCTCCTCGTGCGCCATCGGCGGGGATGACGACCCGATGGCGGTCCTAGACTCCAAGTTCCGCGTTCGCGGAGTCAAGAATCTGAGAGTCGTCGACGCGTCGGCTTTCCCTGTCGTGCCCGGCGCGTTCCCCGTGCTCCCGACCATGATGCTGTCCGAGAAGGCGTCCGAGGACATCTTAGCTGCTGCCAAGGCTTCGTCTTGAATGCATATAGGTTTTTAGGATGGGGGGGACCTGTACATTTCCCCCTAAGCTAGAAAATACAGTTGGGGGTCCTGAAAAGCAAAACCTTTGATCACCAGCGGAAACTGTTTCGATATAGCCATACTCAGAGCCACATCAGCATTGATGGGTGACCGCTAAGGGTAAAAGAGAGAATCGTGATAAAACTTAAACGTAGAGGACCGTTCAGCTGGCTTGTTAAGGTGTCAACCAAGTAATATGCCAAGCAACTGAGCGACCGTGAAGCAACGAAGTCACAGATCAATTCAATTCTGGGGAGATAGAAAAGCTTCCGTTAGCACAGTCTACCTAAGGTAGCGATGGCGAGAAGTGCATCGAGATTCATAGGGACGGGAGGCATTGCCAAATTCTTTGCTGACTCAGCACATGTACTCGACCCCATGCCGTCATTGGCCCTCATCGAGATAAAGGTACCTAACTCACAATAAGGTAGTACCGTACCTCGAGAAGTTGTGATTTCAACTCCCAACCGCTGGCGTCTCTAGAGCCGCTCATAGTCGCGACTATGAGCGACAATTCTAATAGGGAGATTCTAATTGTAGGTAGATGATTCTAGTTATAGGTCTGTTGGACCTTGTGGACATAGCCAGGAATGAAACACCTACTAGATATACTGAATGCATCCTGATCCCGCCTTCGAGCTGAGAGCTAATATACTGTAGGCTGGGGCAGCTGCTGCATTCACCATAGACCTCCTTGTGTATCCGCTCGATACGATTAAGACCCGTCTGCAAAGCCAAGATTACTTGAAGACCTTTGCCTCAAATGCCGGAGCCAAGCAGGCGCCTTCGAACCTCTTCAGAGGTCTATATCAGGGCGTTGGGAGTGTCATAATAGCGACGCTACCTGCCTGTAAGCTATACTACTGCTCGTCGTCCCGAGTAATTCAGACCTACAGACTAACAGGTGGCAGCCGGCGTCTTCTTCACTACTTACGAGGCAACAAAGCAGCTATATACCGGCATCCTCCCATCCGGCATTCCACAACCCTTCATCCACTCCGCAGCGTCCGGCACGGCTGAACTGGCATCATGTCTAATTCTGACCCCTGCGGAGGTGATCAAGTCCAACGCACAGATGCTGCGGCACTCCGGTAGCGCGAAGGCCAGCTCGACGTCCCTAGAGGCATGGCGAATGCTAAAGCAGAGCGAGGGCGGAGCGCTCAGGCGGTTGTGGAGCGGCTACACCGCTCTCGCGGCGCGCAACCTTCCCTTCACGGCGATACAGTTTCCAATGTTTGAGTTCTTCAGAGGCAAGTTGTGGGCGTGGCAGGCCGAGAGGGGCTCGGGAACCGCGGCGGAGAGCCGGGACGGGGAGGAGCTGCAGGAGAAGGTCCAGGCTAGCGAGGCCCAGTCGCGGTCGAGACGTTCTGTTCTGCTCCAGACGGGCGTGGTTAACGGGTTGAGTGCAGGGCTGTCCGGAGCCATAGCGGCGGTCATAACGACGCCGTCGGACGTTGTGAAGACGAGGATGATGTTATTGCAGAAGCAGGACAAAGTTGGCCTTAACCAAGCTCCAAGAGATGGGGTATCTCGACATGATCAGCGCAGGAGAGCAGGTGTTGTGGAGATTGCGAAGCAAGTCATCCAAGAGCGTGGCGTGAAAGGGCTATTCAGAGGTGGTGCTCTCAGGGCCGCTTGGACATTTGTTGGCAGCGGCCTCTATCTGGGAACTTACGAGGTCTGTAAAGTGTGGTTGAGAGGTGACAAAGATGTGGACGAAGATGATGACCTGTGACGAAATTACAGCCTCCTGTAAGACGGCGAAGCAATTGACCTGAATGTGTCTATTGCAGGATGACTTGAACAACCATCTGTACTATAGTGTCTCTGTCGTACTCGTCCAGGTCTGATTAAACATCTCTCAAGCACGCGGCAAGTCGTATGACTCGTCACGGCCTCAACTCTTGTGAACGAGTCAAATGGGCAGGGCAAATAGTCGCAGTCCAATTGCGTCTAACCCCATAGTTCTGGACTCACCACTAACAGACGAGAGCTAATGTGCAATCCCCGCCCTATTTTGCAGATGCGACCGTTACAAGTTGCACTCTTCCATTCCGACAGAATCGCTGCCGGATACGCATTTTCCACGGTTGGCGCAAAAATTGGCAGGGACAAGACAGGTGTATAGACGTCAGTCTTAAAAGTCAGCCAAGAAAGGAGCTCCAGATAATTTCTTTTTTGTTTTCGGTCCGGCGCGGTTTTGCTGTCATGGCATCAGCGATGGAGATTATGGCGCGATTCAGCGACCAAAAGGAGCCATGGACACCCGGAACACCCAGCTTTTCCGCTGCGTCGTACTTGTCATTTGCGATGCGACTTCGGTCGCGGCAGAGACTGCATCAGCCCGGAGCAACGTCTGATAGTACAGACGTACGCAATTAGGTGACGGGATTCCACCAGCAGCCTTGTTCCAAGTCCTGTTGGTATAGGCATTATCTCCCATTGCCTGCGTCCGATGTTCGCATTACCATAGAACACGTCCTGACCGCCACAACCTTTTTGCCTGGACGATCCCAGATCTCTTATATCATCTCCCTTCAATCCATCACAAGACAGGACTTTAGTTCCTCTCTCTCTCTCTCTCTCTCTCTCTATCCGACACTCTCGCACTTGAAAGACTTGTACTTTATTTGTCCCTGCCCTTGCCCTTCAATTGGATTCTAGGCAGACGTAGAAGTGCCAGCCGCAACCTGCATTCATAGTCTCCCTTCTACCCTCGATCTGCATATCCGCCAATCATGGCCGCTGTGGCATTTCAGAGGCGTTCCGCCTTTCCCACAACAGTGGCAGAGAAAGAACCCGTCATTATCTCGGAGAAACCGGTGCCTAGCACCGACCCGGCAGACGCAGTCGAGCCACCAAGATATCTAGTAGTCTCACCATACATAGAACAAGCACATCTGCTCGATATACAGAGCGTAGACGAAGAAAACGGTCTTCTCGCTCTGGCATTGGTGAACATGAGGAGTCTTAGAGATGACTATGCCAGGGCGCCGTATCTGGACACCTTCAATTGGGATGAGATCATTGATTCTCTTCGTGCACTCGCACGGGAACGCAACTATCGATGGAAGGAGACGTCCTTCTACATCGTCGCATTCCGGTCCCAGATCCCACCAACGACTGTTTATGCAGACCTCGGGGTGCTTGACAAGGCAGCACATGCCGAAGCGACAGCCAGCGGAGGCTTCCTCAAGTAAGTCACCTTGGACTCAAGAATTTCCATCCGGGCAAAAAACAGCTAACGTGAAACCACAGGTATTGGTTTGGAAGTCCAGACGTCGAAGGCCGAAACCTTGCGACGTGTGTTTGGAGATCTCGCGAGGACGCAATAAAAGGTGGCGTTGGCCCTGCTCACCGAAAGGCTGCGGGTTGCACCAGGCAACTGTACTCGAATTGGAAGATTGACCGCCACAGGCTGGTCATCCGCGACGGAATTGAAAGTTGGGATATTATCGATTGGGAGGATAAGATCGAGTCCTGATAGATATCTGACGAGGGAACTGTACGGCGTCTGGCGTTGGGAGCTCATGATTTTTCTGACTTTGGCATGATAAAGGGCGAGTTTGAGAAAAGAAGTCGATTTAAAATCTTTGGATAGATCTAAAACCGTTTATTTACCTTATACCTCGCTAGGTCATATTATAGTCGAGGCCATGGCTGTGTCAAGATCTGTGGTGGACGCCAGTCTTCCATCGGAAACCACCAGACTCGATATTGGATAGGACAGTCATGTTGAAACGGGAGACAGGCTTGTGAAGATGTAAGGATATGGAAAAGAATGGCAGGGCTCCCAGTCTCTGGGGATGTCGTCGTTTTTAAAATGCGCTCGAGTTCATGGAGGCTGCCTTCGACGTGGGGGGACGCGTGGGATATCGCGCCGTTTCGTCAAATCACCATTGCCACTTCTGTCCACAAGTGCATTTTGATGACATTCGCGATCTGGCTTTGCAGCATTCATCATTCCTTCTCAAGTCACGACGCACTGGGTTGCGCTGTCGAATTCGAGTTGCCCCAGCTTATCACTAAACTAGGGCATGACAGTCCCTTCCATATTGTCTGAATAGTAGAAGGTTTCTTCATACGAAATGTCATCCAATCAGAAACCTAAGGCAGTCTGAATCTGAAGGTAAAGGCAGACGAGCTGGTGAAGGGTCAACCCGAAGCGAGGAAGGGGCTCCACAATTACATAACACCCCGCTTTCTGCCACAAAGTTCCGCTCTCAAACCACGCTTCCCACAAATCTACCAGGAAAAGATTCGATTTCCGGTGCTACTCGCGACGCCGACGAACAAAGACCGGCGATAGTACACTCTTTCTTAACTATCACCAAGCCATACGGACCTCTACATCTCCGCCGATAGACTAGTATTTTAGCAAAACTTTTCGACTCGCAAATATGGCGGACGCACTGAAGGATGTGCCCGTAAAGTCGGTGCAGGTGGAGGCCTTGGTGAGTTCCTCAGCCCCACCAGAACGACGTCGACATGACCGGAGAATCCTAACACAGATGGCGATGCAAGGTGGTGATGAAGATAGTCAGGCATTGCGCCTCAAGTTTCCCGACAACGGCAACCGGCTCTATCGTTGGAATGGACTTGGAGGGCGTTCTGGAGATCACGAACACGTTCCCCTTCCCGACTGTCGAGATCGCGAGTAACGACAACCACGCAAATGATGCATCCAGCCTTGCCGCAGCCGCCCCACGAGCAAAGGCCAACATCGCATATCAGAACGAAATGATTCGGCATCTGAAGGAGGTCAACGTTGACGCCAACAACGTCGGCTGGTATACGAGTGCCACTATGGGCAACTTCATCAACCTTAACTTCATCGAGAACCAGTACCACTACCAGCGCGATAACGACAAGACAGTTGCTCTCGTCCACGATGCTAGCCGAAGCTCGCAAGGTGCACTCAGTCTCCGGGCCTTCAAGCTATCCCCTACTTTCATGGCTGCTTACAAGGAGGGAAAATTCACAACCGACAGGTTAGAGCTCTTCAAACGTATTGCAAACTTCACTGTGTACTGACGAGGCGATCAATTTACAGCCTGACAAAGTCCAAGCTGACATTCAACGACGTTCTCGTCGAACTCCCTATTGAGGTCCATAACACCCACCTCCTGAACTCTTTTCTCTACCAGATTGCTCCTCCACCTGAGGAAGCTGAGGTTCCCTTGCCCACCTCCCTTTCCGAGATGGAGCGCAACCCCGTCAGCATCCCGCCCTACCCGTCTCTAGACCAGCTAGAACTCTCTATCGATCCTTTCCTCGAGAAGACTTGCGATCTCCTCCTCGAGAGTATCGAAGCCCATTACACCGACCTCAACAACCACCAGTACTACCAGCGACAGCTTGCGCGTGAGCAGACTAAAATTACAGCCTGGCAAGCAAAGAGGAAGGCGGAGAACGCCGCTAGGGCGGCTTCGAAGCAGCCACTGCTCCCGGAGGACGAGTGGCAAGGGCTGTTCAAGCTGCCTCAAGAGCCTAGCAGGCTTGAGGGTATGTTGAACGCACGACAGGTGGAGCAGTACAGCAGACAAGTGGACGGCTTCACTGCCAATATCAGCGCAAAAATGTTCGCCGTGCGCGGAAACTTGTTGCCGGAGTAAGAGAGCAAACTCATTGATTGGGACCCGGTGGTATTGGTCTCATGTCGACGGTTTCCGAAGGGATTAGGCGGGTTGTATATCTGCATTGGGCTTGGCGTTCATGGTGTATGCCGTTGCGGACTTGAGACAACGTGCTTGAGCCGCTCCAGGGGTCTCTTAGTAGGAGTGATGGAACCTGAGGGAGAAAAAGCTAGAGCTATTGAACAGGTAGCTAGACATAGACACCTCTTTGGAGTGTTACCTACTCTAATCCCTAACTCACCTTTTTTTCGGGAATTTTGTCCAGAAAGATGTGCCGTTAATATGCCGCCCAGGTGAATTTACCAGCCCCGAGAGGGATGGCGGGGTCATCCCTGGACAGGTCTAGCGCAGTGGCTCTCCCTTCACCGCCTGCTGGTATGGCGCTGTACGCTACGGCTACGGGCTGTCCCAGACTTCGTTCCAGTCGCCCAGACAAAAAGTTGCCCCACGTTCGGTGGATTCCAGGGGTTGACTTTTCTTCCCCGCTCAGCTTCTCGACTTTCTTATCACCCTTCTCATCCCTCTCTAGACGAACCTACTCTTCTTCCTCCATCTCCCCAGGCCTCTCTCATTCAAACACGGACATATATCCAGTCAACTCCTTGTGTAAGTCAATCACAATTCCTCGCTTACCACAGCAATTCCTGGTTGAAGTATTATTTTTGGACCACTGAAGCTGACGGAGAGCTCGCGCAGCTTCATCACCAGATCTATCACAATATGTCTGCTCCTGCCAGCCACTTCAAGGTCGCCGACCTTTCCCTTGCCGCCTTCGGCCGCAAGGAGATTGAGTTGGCCGAGAATGAGATGCCCGGCCTGATGGCTACTCGCCAAAAGTATGCCCAGGACCAGCCCCTCAAGGGCGCCCGCATTGCTGGCTGCCTGCACATGACCATCCAGACCGCTGTCCTGATCGAGACCCTCACTGCCCTCGGCGCTGAGGTCACCTGGTCTTCGTGCAACATCTTCAGCACCCAGGACCACGCAGCCGCTGCCATTGCTGCCGCCGGTGTTCCTGTCTTCGCCTGGAAGGGTGAGACCGAGGAGGAGTACAACTGGTGCTTGGAGCAGCAGCTCGTTGCTTTCAAGGATGGCAAGAAGCTCAACCTTATTCTCGACGACGGCGGTGACCTCACCCACCTCGTCCACACCAAGTACCCCGAGATGCTCAAGGACTGCTACGGTGTTTCCGAGGAGACCACCACCGGTGTCCACCACCTCTACCGCATGCTCACCAAGGGTGAGCTTCTCGTTCCTGCCATCAACGTCAACGACTCTGTCACCAAGTCTAAGTTCGACAACCTGTACGGCTGCCGTGAGTCGCTTGTTGATGGTATCAAGCGCGCTACCGATGTCATGATTGCCGGTAAGATTGCCGTTGTCGCTGGTTTCGGTGATGTCGGCAAGGGCTGCGCCATGGCCCTTCACGGCATGGGTGCTCGTGTCCTGGTCACTGAGATCGACCCCATCAACGCCCTTCAGGCCGCCATGGCCGGTTACCAGGTTATTACCATGGACAAGGCTGCTTCCCTTGGCCAGATCTTCGTCACTACCACCGGCTGCCGTGACATCCTCGTTGGCAAGCACTTCGAGGCCATGCCCAACGATGCTATCGTCTGCAATATCGGCCATTTCGATGTTGAGATTGACGTTGCCTGGCTCAAGGCAAACGCTCAGAGCGTTCAGAACATCAAGCCCCAGGTCGACCGTTTCCTGATGAAGAACGGCCGCCATATCATCCTTCTTGCTGAGGGTCGTCTCGTCAACCTCGGCTGTGCCACCGGCCACAGCTCCTTCGTCATGTCCTGCAGCTTCACCAACCAGGTTCTTGCCCAGATCATGCTGTACAAGAACAACGACGAGGCTTTCTCCAAGAAGTACGTCGAGTTCGCCAAGAGCGGCAAGCTCGAGCGCAAGGTCTATGTCCTTCCCAAGATCCTCGATGAGGAGGTTGCCCGTCTCCATCTCGATCACTGCAACGTCGAGCTCGAGTCCCTCACCCCTGTTCAGGCCGAGTACCTCGGTCTCACCATTGAGGGTCCTTACAAGAGCGACCAGTACGTTACATGTTCCTCGACTCCATACCTTAACTCATGTATACTAACTCCTGACGCAGCTACCGCTACTAATTTCTTTATCGCGTTATTTTCATCGCATCCCGATCTTTTCAACAATTGGGATGTGAGCGGCACATTGGCGACTCCGATGGTCGGGCTATCCGTGCTTACTCCTTTAATGGCATAGAAAGCGCATCTTGACGTTTTCAACAGGCATGACTTGCATGAACAATAACGGTCTATTGGTCGGGGATAAAAGGGCTAGGAGATGGAAGGGGGGGCTCCTGGTACTTGATTTTCAACAAAAAGTACGGCGTTGGCTTATACTCATGATATCCCCGATTTCAGGAATGGCGTTTTTAACAATGATCATCTGCGATGGGATTACCCGCTCTTTCTGATATAGAAAAGAGATGGGAATACAGGGCCCGTCAACCGTGGCTCTTTCTGATAGATGGCAGATGGTATAATAGAACGTGAAGAGCGTGGAGGACGCAGAACCTTCGCTCGCCTGTCCAATGTCTCGTCACTTCAGTGTCTTTGGTGCTCTTAGCTACCTTGAACCTTGTGCTGACTTGCTTATTCCGTTCTCGACCGGTCCTGGAACAGCTGGTCACCTTATCCTACAAGTGCTCTCCCTGAGCATGCAAGCTAGCATTCCTAAGTTTGAAATCTTCACGATCCGACCTTCACGTCATACTATACGCACACCCATCGTCTTCGCTGTGGGACGCTCCACATGGCAGACAACCCAGAGCACTAGCTAATAACGCGTAGGTATTCCTCGATAACTGACGGGAAAGGTCCTGCAAGGTGGCCCCGCGATGAGCCTCATGTAACCGCTCCGCCTCGGTAACAATCTCGGCGCCCAGACCGGTCAAGACGGTGACTTCGGAATACGACTCTCGGCCCAGTCATCATTCCTCCCTCTGTTTGCTGTAAGCCCCATCGTTCCGAGCACGGGATATCTCTCACATGTCTGCGCCGCGTCCCGGTCCACGCTCGGACCAAAAGATGGGCTTCTGTTTACGTTCCAAAAGCCCGTGCTAGATCGAAAAATTTCTTTTTGGCAGGGATATCTCTGTTCATACCTTGCTGCGGCCAACTACATCCGTACGACGCCGAGTCTTGTTGGTGTTTGCCGCCACTTGCCGTTCCTCGGGCGCGGATTTCATCCTGGCTTCCTGCAGGAACGCAATGCAACAGAAAGCTGCAAGGCGATGCGACGCCGGCGTTTTACGCCGTTGATGTTTACAGTGGCCGATGGTTAGATGGATATGTGAAGCGTCCCAACTTGGAAATTTGATACAGGCGTGCGTCGAACTACCAGTCAAACTAATACGGTCTGACTCGAGCTGGAAAGCCATCACCATCATCATGTGACAGCGATCTCGACAGGGGACAAGGCTCGAGGGAGCCGAACTGCTTTGTCTCTTTCCCTGTTGGTGATTACCTACTGAGGATCTGTGCCTGGTAGCTTTGATGAATCGGGCAGGAGGAAGTCTCCCCTTGATGTGAGAGAACAAAAGCGTTTTCCTGTCATCCCATGCAGATCGGGATATGCTATGGACATCCGAGTCTGCTTCGCTTGCGGCGTATGTACCCTCGAAAATCACAACCCTCGTCTGAGTTATTCCTTTATCAATTGGAAGATACCCCACAAGGCAGCAAACAGCTCACAGCATCTACTCTCTACCAGGTCTAGATTCCCTAGACGCCTTTGGCTAAGCTGCATCAGAGTTCTGACGGGGAACTAGACTTGAGGACTGGCGGAACAATGGTGAAGACTGGACAAGCATGAAGAGCAATGGCCCGGTATTTGCGAAGGCACGTCACAGCATTTCGGTAGACAGCTCTTACGGCCACGAGATGGGACGAATCAGAGCGTGCTAGATCAGTCCAGCAGGGGTCAGCCGATTCGCTAAGGTGGCAGTTGAAGGAGCATGAGCACACGCTAGCTTAGGCGAGCATGCTCAAGCTGACCAGATACGAGGAAGGGTGTGACTCTGACATCCATGGCTCGATAGAAAAGCCCTTGGCTATCAAAATGCTTCGAAGTACAAGGCGACTGGCAAACAGAGCCTCGTGATCAGCCACGTGATGGAGATGAGGCAAGCCGGGCCGGAAGTCCGTATTCGGATCTCACGTTCCTGTAGCTGCAGCAAGGGTGCACCGAAACATGCACGAATCTGTAGAAGAGCGCCTCTTCCTCATCCGTCTCAAGGAAGGCGCTTCCGAAGGCCGCTTCTGTTAGACATGGACGTATGGAAGCGGAGCGTGGCTCCTCTATGCATCAAAGTTACCAGCGAACAATCGAATCGTTGACAGTGTACAGAAACGAGTCAGGGAGCAAGGTTCCCATATCCAGTGACCAAAATGTCAGGCCAGGGACCGATGCGGCCGGTAAGGCTGGCGTATCAAGGCAAAAAAGCCTAATATACCAAGTCCGAATCAGCCAAAACCTAGCAATTTGAGTCTTCTCATCGGAGCCACCCGTGCCTCTATTCTGGGACAGAACACAAAACCAAGAGAGAACACGCAGGGGAATGAGATCTGGTCTGTTTATAGAGCAGCCTGGAATGGCTTCAGCGCCTGGAGTGGTAAAGGCGGAATGTGGGAGTGGCTTCGGCGCTTGTTGAGAGGTCCGACCAACTTCCAAGCTGTCTCCAACATCATATACCCGCCGACTCATGAAGGTGCAGGCTGGGGATAAATGGCCATCCCAGCTGCAGCCTCTCGCTAGATTGCGGAGGCGGTTCGGGGCAATCGGAGTCTCGACCAAAACTTTATGTCACAAC
The DNA here is from genome assembly GCA_007388105.1 of Coniochaeta prunicola. NCBI lineage: Eukaryota > Fungi > Ascomycota > Sordariomycetes > Coniochaetales > Coniochaetaceae > Coniochaeta > Coniochaeta prunicola. The sequence goes on along the minus strand of SMOB01000270.1, from coordinate 107,080 downwards.
CTCTTCGACTCGTCGAGTCCCTCGGGCTTCAGCTAGGCGGCTCATGTAAATGACAGTGACAGACCGAACAGCGGGATAAGACTATCTTGACAAAGCAACTCAGCAAGCACTTTGCACAGGCGGTGAATATACAGAACTTGAACTGTATAGCACGGACTCACAGACGCGTGCGGTATAGAGAGATTGAATCAGGAAAAGGGGCAGAGGAACGACGCAGGGTAGATCTGAATAAAGGGTAAATGCAGCATGATGTGGTCAGTGTCGATGCCGCTTTGATCACAAGTGCTACCCGAACTCGACGAATGCATAGCTAAAAGATAGAAGAAGCCAGTGCAGACTAGATAGCTTCTGCCGGGGAGAAGCGAACCTGCACGGTTTGCATGTTTCATCTGGGATAAAAGGATATGGAACGAAGGTGGAGAAAGTCCTTGCCGTGTTGTTGCTGCGGTTGCTCCGCATGCTGTTGAACTCCGGTATGGGTCTAGGTTTGGTTGAAGTAGCGGAGGCCTGTTGACTTCAGCATTTCCCAGATCGAAAAATCTCGGTGGAAAAGATCGAGTCCGGCTTCATGCCGCTGCTTCGGACCGTCTTGATGCATTGCCAGGGGCCACCGTGGCAGCATTGACACCGAAGAGGGACTTCTAAGCAACAAGAACGCGTGGGGACTCAAGAATCTGCTGCCAGCTGCATAGGTACCACAGTATATACTACCTGAATACCGCCGGAGGAGAGGTAGACCTGTTGCTGCGGGAAGCACAAGAGGGGCCCCGGGCCCCCTGACGGCGATCAAAATGCGGTCTCTCAAGGGTACTTCGTGCCAAAAGAGTGGTTGCGGCTGTACTGCTGAGCATGCTACCGAGTTGTAAGTGAGGATCGCCAGAATGGGGCCGAGCGTAATCATGCATAAAATAAATCAAGCCGACCTGTGGAAATGTAGCGTGGCCTTGTCCGCATGTGGCATCAAGCGTGAGCTTGAGCATATCTGTACCCAGGCGGGTTAAGGCCATTCTCCTACCTTATGTCGTAGCTGCAGGATCAAATTGAGGTACGGCATCGTTGACATGTGCTTAATTGCCCAAGAGTTCTGGCCTCAGCAGGGGCATATTATCCCGCCTCCTAAACGCTGCATATGGTCCGGGTTGCTCGTTCGATCTTGGGTAGCGGAAAATTGCGAGGATCTCTATCGAGATGCCTGGAAAGGGACAAACAAGCGAGGAGTGAGATCATGCCGGTTCGTGGATGTCTGGAGTTAGAACTTGGCACGGGGATCTGACATTGGACCGATTTGATCCAGAGCGCAGCATGTTGTGGTCTGGAGGAGGAAGGAGCGAGCGAGCCAGACCCAATGTCGCAATTAACAAGGTCAACCCTGCTGATGACCAGGAGGTACAAGTACGTTGAGCCACGTCGAGCCTAGCGCAGATCGATCCACATGGATTGACCGAGATATGCGAGTATCGAGGCGTCGTCCAAACGGTCGCTAGGCAAATTTACAGGTTCCTTGTGGTGACGGGACGAAAGGGTGGTCCAGCTGGATCCCACCGTAACGCAGGCTTTGAAGGCTGGCAATCCAGTAGCTAAGAATCTGCGGATTTCAGCTGCTTCTGATGGTTAAGGTACCTAGGTATGCTTAGTGGGAGTGGTTTTCATGAGCATCGCCTTCGCAGCTCGCTTCTGCCCGTGGTTCATGTTGTACCTGCCCTGTGAAGCTCTCACCCCCCATGACCTCCCGTTGTCGATCATAGTTGGGGACGGCTTGCATGCTACCTACTACATAGGTATGTCCTATATCGCTCCAGGCCATCATGCTCAAAGGTCTCCAGCAAAGATATGCAGTACCAACGCAGAAGCCACAATGATCTACCGCGGTACTGTGGTTGCGTGTCAAAGTTCATGCTGCTTGCCAAATTCAAAGACATTGCCAGGGCAGTCTAGGGTCGCAGAATACTTGACCCAGCCAGGGTTCATCATAGCCTGTACCTAGCCCGTTGGAGCTTGTTGGCTGAAGTCATCGATGGCACATAATCCTCGGCCCTGCGCCCCGTTTCCAAACCGTTAGTCGCATTAGACTAACGCACGGACATCAGAGCATCAAAAGGTAATGGAAGGTACGAAGTACTCCTAATGTAGGTACCTTAAAAGATGGAGCTGAAAAGTGAACGACGTGAAATTTGAGTGTACCGCGGCAGCTTGGGAAGTAAATTATGCGTTACAATAGCCTCTACATTTACTTTTTACACTGAGCTTCGACAAGGCAGCTGGAATTCTGCTGGTCCCTCGCGCAGGGTGGCAGCGGTTGTTGACGCTTAAGGCCTCATCAAGCAGGGTCATTTATTGATGTCTGGATACTTGGGGACGGACCCGCAGCAGAAACAGAGCAGCAGTACGTACTGTGCAGGTAATTGCAAGGGGAGGTCAAGCGACACGACACACACACCCTCCTCCACCTTCACTTCGACCGCACCACGGCACCACCCACAGGCCACAGCAATTCACTGTGCTGGCCCTGCTCGCAGGAAACCCGGCCCAGGGTCGCGTCCATCCCCTGGTCGCCCTTTTTACCTCGAGAGGTATCGGCTCTAGGCTCCATAAAAATTTCTAATTAAAATACCCAGTATGGCTCAATCGTCGGACTCGATCCAGTCTCAGCCGCCGCTTGAGGTCCGTCTGGACAAGCTGCAGCCAGACTTAAACCATCCCCAACAAGAACCGCGTCCGCAGCCTCAGCCTCAAACCCAAACTCAACTGAACGGCGACCGGGCACCGCCGTCAGTTGCGGTCGCTTCGAGTGTTCAGTCAAGTACCACCAACGAGCTTGCCCCTTCCAACTACGTCGACCAGAGCAGAAGCGCCGACAAGAGAGACTCGACGATTGGCACCGCCAAAACCGAGGCAATAGTGACCGCCCACGCGGACAATACTGTGCCCGCCGTGCCAGCTTCTCCTAAGTCAAATAAGGTCTCGGTTGTAGAGCTTGACAGCAGTCACGGCGGTCAGAACGGGACGCGCAACAACGGCGACGCGCCGCTGTCCCTTTCGCCGCCAATGTCCGGTCCTCATCCTCCTCCGGCCGGCCAATCTCGGCAAGGACAGATCGCGTATTCCAACCCGACCCCTTACCAACCGTCCCCGAGCATGCACGCAGGAGCTCAGTATGCCTACCCGACGCAAATGCCCCAACATGACCCTTACCGCTCGAGTCCGGCTTCTGTCAACAGCTCCATGGCGCTGCCCAGCATGCGGACGTTCGATCATCAGCAACAGCCGCCGCAACAGCAACAGCCACCACCACAGTCACAGGGTTACACAATGGGTGCGCCGATGGGACAACCTATGGGAGGACCGATGGGAGGTCAGATAGGCATGCCTCCTCAGGGTGGCATGGCCCCTGGACCGGTTGGCATAGGCTACTACTCCAATACACTACCGCCCAACCCCTACGGAATGCAGGTCGATTCGAACGGTGTGAGGTATGCTATCCTGCCAGAAATCGATCCGCGGATCATCTTGGCAAACAGGCAGAAAAAGGTACCAACCCGAGCACTCTTCACCTACCGAGCATTATTTTCTAAAAGATGTTCTGCTGACCATAGAAATTGTGGTCTGGACAGGAAATCAAGCGAAGGACGAAGACCGGCTGCTTGACTTGTCGAAAACGAAGGATAAAGGTACGTATCTTGGGTATTCTTGAATTTGTCTTGCTGCCCGTTCTGCTTCTGTGCCCTCCCGCGTTTCTCGGCCATTATGTTTCCGTTTATCTCGTGTGTTTACCAGATTCGGCTGGAAACGACGATATCCTTCGCGAACACAGTGTAAAGCACGAAAACAAGCAGGAGACGCCAAGCGAGGGCACGAGGGGCGTTCATCTGGGAGAACCCGCTTCGGAGCGGCGCTGCCTCCGACCCAGTGCTCGCTTGGGAGGGCTTCTGGGGACCTTTTCGCTTGCGTTCGCTTGAACTTCGGTGCTACCTAGCTACCTAGCTGCAAAGCGAACACAACGCGTTATTTTCCCGCCCAGTGCACTCGACCAAGCGCTTTGGAGTTGGAGCGAGGCTTCGATCACAGAGCAACACAACCTTCCCTCTGGCCCGCTGTGACTTCGGTCAAATTCAAGGATGCAGTTGCTTGAGTCGCTCCCTCTCTTGTTGCCTCATCCTTAACTGTCGTTTATCTTTCAATCAAAGACGTCTTATTGCACTGCTATTTCCTAAAGGAGTTAGCGGCAGCTTACGTACTCGATATTCTGACATCGTTCCATTTGTTTAGTGCGACGAAGCCCATCCAACCTGCAACAACTGCAAGAAATCCAAACGGGAGTGCCTGGGCTACGATCCAATCTTCAAGTCACAGCCGACGACTCAAGCAAATCCACCAGCTCCGGTGCGCATTCAACCCGCACCTTCACCGACTAACAATACCCCACCCTCTGGGACTTCGTCGCTGGTCTCACCGCCGGCTGCTACTGCTCCATCGCCTGTCCCCTTCCCAGTCGCCGCTGTGCCGAGCACCTACCCCCAACCTATCGACTCAATACCCACACCCTCTTATCCCAGTTCAATTGATCCTGCACTGCGAGGTTTTGATCCTACTCCAAGAGGCTACGATCCCGTGCCGCGAGCGGCAGACACTGCACCAAGACCTCTGGAGACTCAAACTCCCGGCGCCGAAACACAGATTCGAAGTCTGGACAACTCATTCCACCCAGGTGAACAAGCGGTTCTCTCCCGACCCACCGATTCATCTTCGACCGTCATTCCTCGGGGCAATCCAGAGACCGAGAGGACGATTACCGGAGAGCAGCAGCAGCAGCATCCTCCAAGGCCCAGAGGTGGGTGGAACACTTCTTTCCCTTGATCCCACGCGAACTTCTTTGCATACCACTTTCGCATTGGACGGGCAGGAGACCACTTCGCTCACACGGGATTAATCAGCAAAGAGGATGAAGGTCGATGATCTCATCGCCATAGGCGGCGCGGCGCCCCAAGGATTGAACTCTCCACCAAGTGAACAAGTCGTGGACGAAATAACCAGATTATATTACGAGCTCTACGTACCCGGTCTTAATACTTTCTTCGAAACGCTGTGGTACGACTTCAAAAGCGACAGTCAACCCGGCGTGAAGAATCCGTTGAGTATACTGCGCCTCAACAGGCGTGTTTTAGACACTTTTGCATCATTCCTCACTGCAATTCATGACGTTAAGACGACCGATCCGGCTGATATGGTGCACTCTGGGCATCTGGAAACTTGGGTTGTCTGGGAACTAGCTCGGCTGCCGTACGCAGCCGCGTATGGTAGCCCAGCCCGCCCGCCATCCGTTTCTATACCTGCGGAGGACGACCCTACAGAGGTCCGTTGCCGGCTTCAAGTCTTTGAGGCTCTCCTAGCCGGAGATACCCTGCCTTCAAACCCTCTCGTCCCACCACCACCGACATCATCGGTAAACCAAGCGAGCCAGGTCCGGGTAAATGAGCTTGAGTTCTGGTTTGGTCTAGCCGAATATCTGCTTCAGGCTCATTCCTCGTCCTCCCCAGTACACACTGCGGCGAGAGAAAACTGCCTCACTCGAATTCGTTCTGTGCTTGACGGACGTGAGAACAGAGATGTCCTCTATAGCATGGCTGTGCTGCGCGAATACACGATGCAGTTTGACGCTGCCCTCACTGAGCAGACCGCCCCGGCGCACCTCGACGAGATGGATCCGCGCAGTAAATTGGCTGTGGCAACAAGATTTATCAAAGATGAAGCTGCCAAGACAGGAACAATGAATGTCGTGCGACGGTTTGCAGACCTCGCCTATCGCGCGTATGTGCGGCCTGGCGGGAACGTGAGAAGGGTTTAGACGACTTGCTCGACAAACCTGCAGCCACAAAACACAACGACGCCTTGCATATCATCAAGACCATCCCGGCTAATTCCTATACCGTGCTTTCTCTCCAGGATCCGCTTGCGCATTGGGGACTATTTGGCCGCAGCGGAGACATCGCACAATCACCTGTATTACTATTGCGCCTGCTTATCTTCTTGTTTTTATTTTGCCCCGCGCTTTTTTCTCTCCAATTTCCCTGGAATTTTCACGGCCAGATTTTTTGTCCCTCAGAAGGGATCATGACGACACTTCTCATAGTGATTATTTGGTGGTCGCGATGACCTGCCAATGGTGCATAGGGCAAAGGCGGCTTATAAAATGGGCGGTTCTGCATTTTCGGATGAGCGTTGCGGGTTTGCCTTTTCAAATCGCCTCTTGCCAGCTACGAAGTTATAGATCAAGGCAGCAAGGTGGCCATGGCGTGATGTTGGCAACGGACAACCTGTATGATATTATTACTGCGAGGACACCAAGAGAGGAGCCGAATCGATGGAGTTGTGAGAGCGAAGGAAGGGGGAACTGGTCCACTTGCCGGTCGGGGCAGTCAATAATGGGAGCTTGGAAAGTGAAAGATGTCGAACGAATTCATGGCTTCCTAAGACGTGACAGTCTCCATGCGTTCTCACACAATTCTGAAAGTGCGGTGGGCGTTGTGGTCTATATCCGGTTTCCCCTGTCATAGGCAGGTTGCAAATATAATTAACTAGGCCATCTGCCAGCTTAATTTGTTGTCGATGACGCTCTGCTACCGTGCGGTTCCCTATTGACCGACAAGAGACCCGTATACCTCGGTGTGATGATACAGCTTCGCGCGATGCAGAACACACATTTAGATCACTTGGCTAGTGATGTCTTAGGTTTGTAGATCCGGGTCGATAAGTCGTACATCAAGCTCGTTGCTCGATTGTCTTCAGCGAAGTTATAATGCATAACCCTCTTAGACAGTTGCGTTGGGATTATCGTACAGGTGGCGCGCAAGCCCACAAGTTGTGGTTTCTCCTGGCTTTCGGGCCAGCTTTCGCCGAGAGCAAGCCACTCTGTGGTCTTCGTTTATCGAGGGGATCTGCGCTGAGACCCAACGGTCTCGCAACCGCGGCAGTGCAACGGTAAAGACAGATGTCACCTACATAGATGGATGCGAACTAACGTGATGACGGAACTAAGGTGATCGGCCGGCTAAAGGAGAAGGAAGAACCTCCATTTCTGGTGGGCTCGATCCCGTTCCTTGCCTTGGAGGATGGCAGTTTGGGGTAGTAGTCGGGAAGTGACCCCGGAGCTGATACCGGCCCAGTGGACAATGCCGATGACGGCTCTTACACAAGATGCCGCTCCAAGTCGACATGTCACATTCGAGCCCCAGACTCCACGTTCTTCCCCAATGACCTACTTCCACAATCCATGCGAAACTCCAACAACGCAGTGTGCTTCTATCTTGCATACACTAAATCTGCTTGGTACTAGTGTCTTTAGATGGATATGAGCAAGAACCTGGGAGTCGCCAGTCTGCTGCACAAGAAGGCTTGGGCTCGGAGAAGTTGGAGCTCGACCCTCCATGGCTTCAAAGATGGAAAGAGTGACTGACGTATGTATCCGCATATCGGTACCCCAGGTAGGCCAATCCATCGTGCCAACACATCCAGGACGGATCATCGCGGGACAGAGATGGATGTCCGACCGTACACCATTCACAGCTCTCCGGCCTCGATGACACCTCGCTCCACGATCAAGAGAGGGCTTCGCAAGAGATGGTATATATGTTCACATCTGGGGCCCGGTCTGCGGCACTGCGTTGACCGCCTCTCCTCAAATACCATCATTGATTTCTTGCGTTATCTAAGTGCTTCTTTTGGATCCCAGGCAGTCTGTTATCTTTGGTCTGTCACTGGACGACAGATCTGTGCACGTCGGAGACCTCTCTGACGATTGGGGTTGTGTCAAGCCAATTACGAGCTCCATACCTTTATGTCCAGCACATCTTAGTCCTCTGCTTCTTCTTGCTCCTTGGTTGTGTCGCTAGGCCCGGATCCTTCCCTTGAGATCTGGTCTGCATGGTCTCATTATAGGTTAGGTTGGACTGAGGATCAGGTAAGGTAATTCCTAGCATTGAAGTTATATACATCGCTTATCCCGCTTTTCTGGAAGGGCCAACAGAGAAAGTGCCTACTGTCTCCTTGTTAAAGTCACCTATTTTATCTCTTTCCATTCTCACCGCTGATATTGCGTTTCTGCTCCTTTGAGAGAGTATTTGTCGTGCTTCACGGAAAGGCGGCTGGGAAGACGGGATAGCCGGCACATTGCAGGTGTCCATCACCGTCTTCGGCCGCTTTTTAAATTGCTCCGCCGGAAGGCGCAATCGCTGGGTTCAGACGTCCGAGCCCGGACTCGGCGCGGGGTGCCATTTGAAGTTCAGATTGCCTCTTTTTAAGAGTCGCTATCTCCACTGTCCCAAGAGCTCCCAAGCCCCCCACGCACATTAGATTCTAAGAAGCAACCTCATCCAACCACACTACATAACACGCCGCTTGTTTCTAGCGTACGGGACGGAACCAGCTTCTCGGGCGTCCTTCCCCACCATTCCCACCTTCCTCGTCACTGATTGACTCCTCGATAACCTCGCACTTCATACGGGATCTTTGGACCTCATCCCGCGATCCTCTTGGACAGACTCGATAACATCCCGCATCCCACCTGCTCCGCATATTGCAAGGCGCAGACTAAGGCGCCAAAAGTCGTCGAAATCTCGATAGGCTTTGGAAGTATACGAGCACACCTTCCCGAATCGGGCTGACTCGCAGATACATCTTGACGCAGCCGTGGTCTGAGTGAGTTAGGTCGATCAAATCCTCGGTTCATTTCGGGTACCTTGCAGCTGCGCGTCATCTTCTCATCGCTCAATCCGGCTCATTGCTCGTCGTCGACGTCACACCCAGTCACATTGCCTTGCTCGCTTCGCTTAGCAGGAGCTTCCTCCACCAAGACCAGTCCTTGGAAGCTCCTGCTCAGGCTGCCATCATAGCTAACGGCCCAAGCATTGGCATCCACCATAACTCGATACAGTGCTTCGACCGCTACACTTACCATGGCTAGCCAGCTTAACGGCGGCGCTAACGGCTACTCGGCCAGCAATGGAAACGCCAACGGCACTCGACCCAAAGTCTTGCAGCTTGGTGTCATTGAGCAGTAAGTGCAATGCCTGAAACATGTCGCGGCTGCGCTTTATGGAGAAGCCAGTCCCTCTGTCTTCTCTCTTGTCATCCGTTGATCGTGATATGCCCTGTGCATCTCATTAGACCGACTCAATCATGTTGATGTCAACTCAAACAGACCTCCCTACATATGCCTCGTTCTCTAACATCCTGCTCCTCCCCTTGCAGTCCCCATACCCCCTGCCTGACATATCGTTCACCTCATTTGGACTAACACAACCGACAGTGCGGAGAGTGCATGGGCGGACATCGCTGAGATGGCCGACATTGTAAAACCCAAGTCAACGGACCGTGCTTCGTTCCTTGAAGAAGCTAGATCCGGCGCCTTCGACGGCTGTATAGTGGCATACCGCACATTCGAGTCGTTCGACATAACAGGCAAAGTGGACGAGGAGATGCTTTCTGCCTTGCCGCCCTCACTGCGCTATATCTGCCACAACGGCGCGGGCTACGACCAGGTTGACGTCCCAGCATGCACCACCCGTGGAATCCGCGTATCCAACACTCCAACCGCAGTCGACGATGCCACAGCCGACATTGGGATCTTCCTCATGTTGGGTGCTTTGCGGAACCTCGCAGCTAGTATGGCGAGTCTGCGCGCCGGTCAATGGAGGGGTAAGACCCTCCCGGCCCTTGGCCACGATCCCGAAGGCAAAGTACTAGGTATTTTGGGCATGGGCGGCATCGGCCGCAATTTTGCGAAGAAAGCGCTGGCCTTCGGTATGAAGATTATGTACTACAATCGGACCAGATTGGACGAGAGCATCGAGAAAGAGATTAAAGCAGAGTATGTCGACTTCGACACATTGCTTCGCGAGAGCGACGTGTTGAGCCTGAACCTGCCCTTGAACGTGAGTTACCTCGAGACACCCATCCTAAAACTCAGCGACTGACATCGCTCCCGCAGGACCATACGCGCCGCATTATATCCCACGAGCAGTTCAGCAAGATGAAGAAGGGGGTTGTGATCGTGAATACGGCTCGTGGCGCCGTCATGGATGAGGCCGCCCTCGTTGAGGCACTCAACTCGGGACAGGTCTACTCGGCCGGCCTCGACGTCTATGAGGAAGAACCCAAAGTGCACCCTGGCCTAATCGACAACCCGCGCGTCCTTCTAGTTCCTCACATGGGGACCTGGACGGAGGAGACGCAGACGAAGATGGAGGAATGGACAATATCTAACGTCCGTAAGGCCCTCGCTGAGGGAAAGCTGCGCAGCATTGTGCCAGAGCAGAAGCACCTGGGTTAGGGAACCGAGGGCGCATGCCGGGAGAATAACTATGCAGGTTGAAGGCTAAGACAAGAACTAGTATGTGAGGACCAACGGAGAGAAAATGGCAGGTCGGTTGGCCATTTGCGGTGTCTTTAGAGGAGTTTAAGGAGGTGTAGACATTGGTTTCTTTTTCCAGGCGGAAGGGTTGATTTTGCGCGCTGTGAGGCGTCAACAAAGGTGAAGGTCACGAAAAGAGATATGCGTTGAATTTCAAGCGTCCATAGAGAATCTCAAATCTAGAGCAAGATGCATACCGATGGCAAAAGAAAAACGCCAGCCAGCTTAGCGGTAGTTAACGTCGAGATACAACAGCTTTACAGTGCACAAAGGAAGCACTTCACTGAGGTGCTTGTTTGCGTAATGAAAAGCCGACATAATTCAGCCAGCAGCTTCCATGTGGACAGCTGCACGGGAACGGTTGCAGTGGGTTGCCCGCTGACAGCTGGCAACTCTGGATCTTAGTTGGCGACCTTAGAGTTGATGACGTTCTAGGATCTTGACTTGATACGATACAAACCCGTAATTCTTATCGGCTATAAAGAAGACAGAGATATCAACTACTACTTCTTGAATATCAAGTATACATACTTATCACACGGCATTTTCCAACGTGGCAGGCTTATTCTGGTCGGGCAGGAAGGCGTCAGTCGCAGACGCCACCGAAGCTCCCCTTCACCACACAACTTCTACCACCGCTCCGGGCCGACCGAGGCGTATGCCCATCATGGCTGAGGCATCAGTGCAACCGCTTCTTACGCCGCAATTTTGTTTCTCTACGACACAGCTTAGAGGTGGGTGCATATGCGCCAAGATGACAACGCTCCGCGCAGACAAGCTTCTCCTGGCTAACACAGTCGCAAACAGACTTCTTACGCATATCACGCAGTTCGATCGATGACTCGATAACGCAGAATCTCAACGCACTCGCCACACCGGCGAAGCACGGCTTCGACCCTTCATCGACGTCGCAGCGCGGACCGCGGCCGCTGTCACGGCAGATCGAGCCAGAAGCGTGCCAAACCTTTAAGGACAAGGTGCTGTTCCCCTCGTGGCAGGCGAGGACGGACGTGCTGAACTACTGCACCGGCGTGGCAACAAGTCCCGACCCTGACGACCCGGAGGCGGCGCTGCAGGAGGCGGAGCGGATGCGCAACAGAGAGCGGGTCGTAGACGAGCGGCTAGACCCGTACTCGGGACGATTCTTCCCTAGCGAGCCTCGGACGGAGCGGTTGGCCAGCGTGATACGGCTAGAGATGGGGGTTGAGAATATCGTAAGGCATAGGACTTGGGAAGTGGTGAGGGAGCGGTGCGGGGAGTCTCCTGTCGAATGGGAAGAGGCTATTGCCGCGTGGAGGAGAAATAAGAAGACCGGGGATACCAGATCTGGGTCATGAGGGCTTGAATTTGGCGACCTGTCTTGTATAACACTGTGTAAAGGGAGCGTCCTGCATATGCGGCGTTGGAGCGTGATCTACTCCGCTGGGCTCAGCGTTTGTTTAAAGGCTTAGATATAGAAGCATAATCCCCACTACGACCATTCTGAACAAGCATTTGACTGGTGCTGATACCATGGTAAATGGTCAACTTTTGGTCGTCGGTACGTACGCTCTGCCCAATCGCTTGTGGGTCATTCAAGCTGCACAACACGAACGCGCTCGGGCCATGAGGCTTAACGGTGGGAGCCAAGCTTGTGTACGTACCTCACTTACCTTCGCGAATCCACCAACCTCAAACATCCACCGTCGTCGCCATCTCAACACCAAAGCTAAAAGTACTGAGAAAGGGTGTCGGGCCACCATGTCCGAAGACAGGAGCAGGATATCGCTGCGCAGTGGACCGAAGCGGAAAGGGCGACCAACAATCAGCGCCCCCAGACAAATTTCCAGTCCGATAGCTCAGGGTGAAGTTCCTCCTCGTGGCCCGAGCATTCCCAGAACAGCTCCTCCGGATGTGACGCCGCCTCCCAGAGCCCGGCCACTGCCCGTGAGCGAGAAGGCGAGTGCACACCACTTCATGCGCCTATTTTTCGTACTAACATTAGGTAGACCTCTGACCTGGTCAAGAGACGGTACTCTACCAGATTCAACTACCTCCCCGAAGGATTCGACCCTACAGCTCCGCCCATTCCCTCGCTGCCAAACCTCGATAAATATGATTCTGGAAGAGACAGGCGGGGTGCGCCTCCGTCGAGAGGAGGTGGAAATGCTCCCGTCGTTGATATCAAGGCCCTGCGAGACCCGAAGCTTGTCCCGGATCAGTACGTGGCCAACACACTGAGTGACGCGACAGAAGACGAGATTAGAGACTACGAAGATGCCCTACGAAAACTGAAAGGCCGCGCCGCCACGGACCTACAGCAGAATGTCTACCAGAACCGGACACAGTTCATCAAGATCAGCAAGGAGGCTGAGAAGCTCAAGGGCGAGATGAGGGCATTAAGGAATCTCATGTCGGAGCTTAAGACTAATACGACTGCACTTCGCTCGGTCAGTAACCACAGTGCTGATGCGGCGAGCTTTGGGGGCGAGTTTTCCATGGGACTCAGCAAAAGAGACAAGCGGAGTTCCGTGGCAGACCGGACGGCACTTTGGAATTCACAGATGCAAGCTCTCCACAAGAATGTGGAGGGTTCTCAGAAGTTCCTACCTAATGCTCCAGGACGGCACCTCATTCAGGATGCGGGACCCTGGATCGAACTGGACAATGCCACTTATAAATCCAGGCGTACAATGCAGATCATCCTGCTGAATGATCACCTACTGATTGCTTCGCGAAAGAAGCGCAGGCCGGAAGGCAACAACGCCGACTCTCGTGCGCCCATGTCAAAGCTAGTCGCTGATCGTTGTTGGCACCTATTGGATGTCGAGGTTGTCGACATGGCCGGAACAGGAACCAGCGAGATGTCGGGCGGAAGAAATAAGCTCTCTGATGCGATCATGGTCAGAGGCGGCGGGCAAGATTCTTTTATATACCGCACCGAGAAGGTCGACGACCCTGAGAAGGCGACTCTCCTGCTGAACATACGGAAGACGGTCGAGGAGCTACGTAGGACGATGCAGGCCGAACGCGAAGCCAATAACAAGGCGAAGGAGACTATCAACTACTTCGCTTCGCGTGACCCGGGTCTCTTACAGAAGACAGAGCTGCTGGAGACGCTGTCCGACATCAAGGACATGCTGATTGAGGTTGACGGGAAGCAGCAAAACCTGCGATGGGTCGAAAGCCAGATGGATGAGTTGGACATTGACATTGCTCTTCAACAAATCGACCCGGCTGTTGCGCGAATCGAGTCGATGAAAAACCTCGCCTTTGGGCTGAAGGGTAATGCCATTGCCCAAGACTTCATCTCCTTCAAAGTCGACGAGCGCTGCACCCGACTGGCGGCACTTGTCACTCGTGATCTCGTAGACACGCATAATGAGCAGGGGAAAACGAGGCGGAACGTCTCTTGGCTCACAAGACTCGGCTTCGAAGACCGGGCAAGGGAAGCGTACCTGGAGGCTCGTAGTAGCACCATTCAGAAGCGGTCTAGGTAAGTCAGCTAATCTCTTTGGGAATAAGGCGCGGTTCACTCTGCTGACAAGACTTTACAGACAATGCATCTTTCAAGGAGACCTGCATCTGTATATCTGGGAGTTGTCCTTCGTCTACTTTACCATTATCCGCAACACAGTCAGCTGCTTCCAGAGTTGCTTTCCGCCACCCATGATGAGCGCGTGTGTCAAGTGGGCCAAGGAGGAGGTCGAGGCCTTTAACGTTATACTAGCAAGACAGCTCAGCAGCACGGAGGAAGGCGGTGAGGTGTGGACGCTTTGCATGGACAGGGCTAAGGAGCATTCCAAGATGTTGTCTGAGGTTGGATTGGACTTCAGAAACCTTGTTGGACACAGGCCCAAGGCGGAGACTCCAGAGAGCAATGGAGTATCGAAGAAAGCTGGCCTTGTTGGCTTGGGGCTTTCCTAGGATGAGACGAGTGTGTATATCAGAGTAGAGGCTGGCGATTGAGATTTGCTATTTTGGCGATTTATTTAAGACGCTTGATACACTACACTCTTTGAGAGGCCCTTGGATGCTAAATATTGCTGGACGTTAGACTGAACTGATTCTTAAAGTCAGTCTCGATCGAACATCTGATCAGATAGAGTGATGATGCAACTGGCAAGTAATGGCCAGCTGTGGAGTGCCCCTCCTTGACTACAGTAGTAGGTAGGTGCTGTGGTAACCAATGCGCTAACAGCCATGTCACCGCACCCGCGCTCAGGCCGCGCTCGGTACCTCCAGGTTAAGCGAGACAAGTCGCCCAGAACGCAATCTCAGCAGTGCGCCAGGGCAGCTGTTTGGCACCAACACTGCGGTCCACCAGAGGCAAAATAACATCCGCGAGATTCACTTCCCTATTCCCCCTCCGCTTCCCAGCCCATGACAATTCGATACCCCTCAATATCCCATTCGACCTTCGCAGACCCAGACTTCCGAATCACAATCGCAGGATATTAACTCCTGAGCTCGACCGCGTGCGACCTTTCTGACTGTTACGCAGCTCCGAAATCCCTTTGTATCGGCCGAGACTTGTGGGCTGCACACCTTCAGGAAACAACGTCATTTTTGTCCCAAGGGACAGTCGTAGACAGGAAACCATCACCGCCTTCACCACCCAGCTGACAGCGAATACTGTGCAGCGCGCTCGACAGCATTAATCGCCTTTCGAATTCCAAACAATTGTAGCTGTGAAAAACAGCTACTACCGCGCTCATTCGAAACATGGATACCAATATGGAGGATGTTGGGCGAGTCCCCGCTGAAGTGTCGTCTATCCCAACTCTCGAGCCCGCGACTGTGCCTACCGTAGACGGCTGGATCGAGAGCCTGATGGCCTGCAAACAGTTGGCAGAGTCGGACGTTCAGAGGCTGTGTGAGAAGGTTCGTCTGCAACCCCGCGGCCGCGTCCGCAGCTATGCAGTCATGGGGAAGCTATCGTGATGTGTCCCCGCCAACTACGGCTGGCGGTCGCGTGCTTTACCTTTGTGGACATTCCGAAACTAACACAACTCCATCATTCAGGCGAGAGAAGTTTTGCAAGAGGAGTCTAATGTCCAGCCGGTGGTATGTCTCCTGCTACACGTTTTGCGTTGGGTTTACGGAGGCCCTTACTTACCTCTCTTGCGATTTGACAGAAATGCCCGGTGACAGTGTGCGGCGATATCCACGGCCAGTTTCATGACCTGATGGAGCTCTTCAAGATCGGGGGCCCCAACCCAGATACCAACTACCTCTTCATGGGTATGCCCTGTCGAACAATGCCTGTGGTGTGACGCGTCGTTTTGTTAATATTTGGTTAAACAGGCGACTATGTCGACAGAGGATACTACTCGGTTGAGACAGTCACTCTGCTCGTCGCTCTGAAGATCCGTTACCCGCAGCGCATCACCATCCTGCGCGGCAACCACGAGTCCCGTCAGATCACCCAAGTGTACGGCTTCTACGATGAGTGCCTCCGGAAATACGGTAACGCGAACGTCTGGAAGTACTTCACCGACCTTTTCGACTACCTTCCCCTCACAGCCCTCATCGACAACCAGATCTTCTGCCTGCATGGCGGCCTGTCTCCGAGCATCGACACGCTTGATAACATTCGCGCCCTCGACCGGATCCAGGAGGTGCCCCACGAGGGACCCATGTGTGACCTGCTGTGGTCGGACCCTGACGATAGGTGTGGATGGGGAATCTCTCCCCGTGGTGCCGGTTACACCTTCGGCCAGGATATCTCTGAGGCCTTCAATCACAACAATGGCTTGACGCTCATTGCCCGAGCTCATCAGTTGGTAATGGAGGGTTATAACTGGTCGCAGGACAGGAATGTTGTCACAATCTTTTCAGGTGAGTATCATTGTTGCTATGCACTGATTCAGTTTCCCTTTCAACAGCTCGTGTCTGACCGCATCTAGCCCCCAACTACTGCTATCGGTGCGGTAACCAGGCTGCCATCATGGAGATTGATGAGCATCTGAAATACACCTTGTAAGCTGGCTTTACCTCAACCGCAACGTTGAAGTCTTCAGCTAATTTCTTTGCGTACAGCTTGCAATTCGACCCGTGTCCCAGGGCTGGCGAACCCATGGTCTCTAGACGTAAGTCACTTTGCACGAGGGTAAACCAGGGCCATGACATGCTGACACATGAGACACAGGGACTCCCGACTATTTCCTCTGATAGCATCGCTCGTCCATTATCCCTACTATTCATGCGAGACCGAGAATAGATCATAAGACAGGGAATTTGGCTTCAACATTGTGTGCCCCTTGTCTGCAAGCCCGGCATCTGTCTCTGGCATTGTCCATTCGGAAAGACGAAGACCTGCAAACAAGAGCTCGTCAAAGTGATGTAAGATTAAGTACTCTCACAGGACAGAGCCCGGAACATTATGGCCCGATGAGTAGTAGAAAGACTGGTGTGATGCATTGTTCTTGGCAAGGTGTGGCTTTCTACCTGCCTGTAGTGGATGCGGCGCTGGTTCTGCCAGGTTTGGGACCATGCTCGTTCGGGGTAATAGAGTCACCATAGAGAGAAATCGTGGAAGATGGCTGCTGTCGAGTCCTATATGTGTCTACTGAAGCTTCTCCATCCTTAAGTTTTGCCCTGCTTAATCCTGCAGGCATTACATGGGAGCCCCAAGTGCAGGGAGGCATACTTCATACAAGCTAAAGCGGCCCCGGTCTTAAGCCTAATACTTTCGGAAGAAGTAGTACTCACTCCGCCCATCGTACAGCGACATCCATGGGGTATCAAATTATCTAATTGTGGACAGCCCAACCACGAGATGTCTCCTGTAGCAATGTCGATCTGGCTCAGTTCCCTTCAAAAACACGATGCTAAGGCTGTCTCACTCCCAAATTCCAGTCACCTGCCCTGTCCGTCTCGACATCAATTGGTCTTCCTTTACCAGCCCTGCGGGCCCGGATATACCTCTCCAGCTTGGCCGCAAGTCCCACGTCCCTCTCGTACCTCTCTGTCGCGGCCTGCCCGGAATCAGCGCCGAGTTTGTATCCAGGATACAGCAGCACGGTAGAGATCTTGCCCCAGTCGCCCGCCCAGTCGACCGAGTCGTGCTCAGCCGTGGCCGTCAGGGCGGCCGCCCAGGCACCGCAGCCCGTGAGATCGAGCCATTCCAGGCCGTAGAGGCTCTTGCTCAGGCGGCGGAGGACAAGGACGGCCTCGGACCAGTCGTCGTCGAGGGAGTGGCTGTAGGGACCCGTGCCGCCGTACTGCACCGTGCGGCTGCTGCCGGTGCCGCTGGCGACGACGAAGGAGGCGAGCTTGGCGTTGGGAGTGAGGGACGGCTCGGGCCAGTAGGCGAGGCTCAGGTGCGTGAGGGTCGGGAAGTGGGTGGCGAACGAGAGGAGGTGGCGCCACGAGACGGCGGGGGCGTGTTTCGGGCTGACGGCGAGGGAGAGGTGCGTAAGGTTGGGGAGTAGAGGCCGCGGTACGGCTGAGCTTGTAGCATGCGAGGCGGGAGCGTCCCAGGAGTCTTGAAGCTCGCTCTCGGCCAGTCGCGGCGGGTTGGCGGATACGGAACGAAAGAGCAGATCTGATAATTCTCGCAGCTTGAGTTCTCGACCCAGTGACCCTGTCAGATCGAGGTGAACTATGTCTTCATTGGCAGTGCTGGGATCGGGTTCGTCGAAACATTCTGGGTTGTCGTCGACAGAGGGAAGGAGTATGGCACGCAAATCGGCAACAGACGCCCCGTTGCCATAGTATATTCCCAAGTAGGTAATCAAAGCCGCCTTTAAGTGGTTCGGGAGAAAATAGAGATAGTACCGGTTGTATGATCGCTGGAATTCCCAGTCTTCCGCTAACTTCCGTAGGGCGATGTCTACCAGACTACCCGGAGATGGCGAGTAGGCGTCTGGTAGAGCATGCCGTTCAAACGAGTCGGAGACATGAGTTGCAGAAGCAGAGCTCGGTGCGTGCCGTGACTGTGATAGCCAACTCCGTGGCGCCGCTGGTCCAGGAGGAGGCCGACGGCCGTTGGGGCCAATTCGTACCGGCCTCCGTGGCTGGGGAGCAGGAGTCTCTGGGAGCCGCAGTATACGGCGGATTGCGGGCGGCACTGTTGGAGCGCCGGGAGCCGTAAACACAGAGGTGCTCTCCGGAACTTGCTGAGACCTCAAGTTTACACGTCGCAGATCCGCGAGGAGTTCGTTAACGCTACGCCTCGATTGGTCTGTATGCCCAAGTTCCAGTCAGCATAACGAATACATCATGCCGCAATCACTGCCACTCCGGCCAGGACTACCGATGGCACTGAGAATGGAAGGGCTGTAACAGGACAAAAGGGGAAAGCGGGCGGGCAAACCTTCATGGTCGCTTGCTCGTGGAGAGGTAGAGCTACTGGTCAGCGAAGCTGGGGCTGTGGACTGCGGTTTGCTGTACTGCTTGAAGGACTGTCTTTTCTTCGGCATCACCCGGCGGATGTGATGAGTTCAGAAGCGAGGCAAGAAAGGGCGGAAAGACGCCGACAAATTAGACGGCTTCCTGCAGTTACCAGCAGCTTCGCGGACGGACGCCCGGTGGTGTTGTTCGGAATTATCGCCGCGGAGAGAGGGTGTGTTTGTTTAAAATTTCGAGGATGGCAAGGCATGGATGCATCTCAGTTCTGCGTTCAGTTGCATGTTGGACGTCGTCATACCAAGGATTAGTGCCAAGTATAATAGGCGGCACTAGCAGAGCCAGTAGGGGTCGGTTGCGGGGGGTTGAGGATGGCGTTAACGGCACCCACAGAAGAGTCAGTGCGTGACTCTTTCTCGCGTGGTGGATCGCCGTTACACTGTAGGGTGGCCGCCACCCCGGCATCCGGGGCTACCCTTGCTGCCGTCATCCTCAACTAAGAAGCCCTTGTGCAGTCATGAAACCAAACATCACCCCTCAGGACGCCATCCAACGGAACGCCTACGGAAAGGGCCGAGCTACAAATTATACGGCACTTTTGGCCATGATGATAGGTGCCTGACCATCAAAGGCTTTCGGCCGCAAGGTGTATGGCTTGATGATCTTCATGCGTTTCGGTGTGTTCGCCATGTTCTAGCGTCATCGCCCTCTTCCGCTAACCCTTGTCGCCTGAGTGTCAGGGCGAGACGACCTGCTTGACAAGTTAGATGGACAGAGACAAGACGGAAGGGCAAACCACGTACTCTTCCGTCGGGGAGCGTCAGGAATTGACGCACACCCTCAAGATGAGAAACACGTCAACTCTAAGATCGGTATTCGGTGCCGACATCTCCCCCGTAGCATGTTCAGCGCAGGGTCCACGTGTTCCTTCATCTAGTACCGTTCCGACATTGCCATCAAGGCATTCTCGCATGCCAGAAGAGAGACACAAGGCCCAAGACGCCCGGGTCTTGCTTTTAGTCGCCCTAAACAGTATCCCTCCCGGAGGCCTGTACTGCGCGAACTCGTGAGCGGGCGTTGGGCTGCTGATCTATCGGACGATTATGATGCAAGACTGCCCGGCACTGCCCTCCTATTGCTTGCATGACACGAATCGATCCCAGCACATTTCCTCGTGAAAAAACACCAGGTGCATAAGGGCAATCAAATCCACTTTGAGCTGCACACTCTCTGCCTGAAGCCGGCGCTCGGTGGCCAAAGAGGCAGGGTTTAGTTTGTGAATAGTTGGCCTGCGAAGAGCGTAGAGCTAGAGCTGTCGTGTCTCCCCAAGGAATTGGTCCACGCGCTCCTCCTTCCTTCGTGTTGAGACAGACGCGGTCACTCGGGGATACAGTCATTCTTTGGTCTTGTAGTCTCGAAACACGTCCTGATAGTCCAACCCACTGCCCGGACCGTGGACGACGTATGCCTGATGATTGCCTTGCTCTGGAGTACTGGCTCCTCTCATCGGAAGAATGCCTTGGACTGGGAAGGGAAGAGGCATGTTCTGGCCTCGGTGGTGTGTTCCTTGCTCAAGGCGTGCGTCTAGAACATCTAGTAAGTCAGGGAAGGGACGTCAACTAGATCGAGCTCACACTTCCAGGTATCAAATCGCCGGCTTGGCGGAGGCTGCCGAGTAGCATAATCTTCAAGAGGTCAGTCAGCTTTACGTGTTCACTCGCAGTTGACACACAGTATGACTTTTGTTCCTTTGATAAATTTCTTCATGACTGTAGTCACCACTAGAAAGAGTTGTCCTCGTCGCAATGCCATTGGTACTCAGCCTGAAGCTTGGGCATCCTAGCATGTCACAGCTAAGTTTTCCGACGCCAGAGGAAGGTATCAAAGACCTCCAGCCCCCAGCTGCCCTCTGCTCGGCGTGTCTTACCAACATATCTCCGTCGCCATTCCCGGTATAGTATGGTATGACGGGCTTGTAATCATGTTTCGAAACCACCACTCGCTCCTCAAACTGGAGCTGCCGTTGGCTCTGCGGCCGCTGCCTGGCTAAGATCACGTCCACGTATCTGATAGGATGAAGAAAGTAATTTGATGTGCCCGCCGAAGTCCGACGCCGAGGTTCTAAACCTTCTCCGAGCTTGTCTCGATAGATTTGCTTGGGTCTTGCGAGGGAGTGGAGTAGATCGAGGAGCGCGTTTCGAGTAAGTACAGAGGCGTGAGGCGCAACGACGCGCCATGTATCCCTGGCATTCGTCGAGGAAACCTAGGATTCAAGGTAGATACCACTTGAGACGTCGTGGCCGTCGATATGGCAATGACATGTGGTTGTCAAACCCGATTCGGAAGTGGTTAGCGAACAGATCTGGAAAGCAGTCTCTGCCCGGCCGTCATAGCAGGCCAAATTAGAGCGGCTTGGGGACACTGACCAGTACTTCTTCAAATTAAAGAGCAAGGCGGGCCTTGCATATTGCTCAGCTGCCAAAAATCCTCTTCCTGGCTCGGCATATGAACCTTCTTCGTTCTCGCTGAGAAGAGTCTACGCATTGTGGCATCCGTCACGCAGATCGGAATGGTGGTCAACGAAAGACAAAAGCGAAGTACAGTCTGGGATGGCAGCGCTCTTTCAGGGTTGCCCCTGTCGAAATGTCTGCGGTACGGCCGAACACGTCGTACCTTCCTCTGCAGTGTTCAGGCTGGAAGAAGCGTAACAGCATGCCTTTAAAACGGTCGGTCTAACCCGCTCCGCGCCACGCCCAGGAATCTTCAATCAGTCAGAGAGTCACGGACGGGTACTCGCGGGAAATAGCAATTTTCAGTGAACAATAAATTTTTTCTTGCACGATACGTTGCCGTGGTGCGGTGCAAGGGAAGCAATGACTTGGTGCTTCGGCCTATCATCGCAGACCATGTACCGCCCGACCGAGTTTCTGAGGCCCCTACCAGGGCAAGGGAGCAGACTGTGTGGCTATGGTAGGAAACATAAGCTCCAAAGTTTGGCGTGCTGGCGCTTACCGGTACTGGTACTGTCACAGTTCTCGGCAGCTGCCATCCTCCGCAGCAGAATATGACCTGTAGCTTAGAGCGCTGGCTGTGAACACGTATTCCGCAAGTCCAGATCCGATGTCACTCTCCTTGCTTACTCTTCCTGCCCGAGTAGGCTAGAAGCAGATGTGATGGGGTCACAGCAATGTCATATTCCCAGCTCGGTACTTGCGTTATCGCGAAATACGGCTATAGACACACCTGTAGGGTTATCAACGCACAACACAGTGTCCGGAGCGCAAGGTCGGATGAAGATTCGAGGTTCCGCTGGTGGCCAAGGCTCGGAAGCCGTCCCTGCCTTAACAGGGCGTAACTGCAAATGCAGGAAAGATCATCAGGTCTGCTTGATGAAGCGTAAGGCACGTTGTTGCTAGATGATCAAACGAGCAGTCGTCGATGGATGTCTTCCTATAAGGTAGTTATCTCTCGAAGGTATGCTTAGCTTGTGTATGTGTTGACCATCCCTTGACTGTCGATGTCAGCCGGAGCCTCGTGTTCAATGGTAGAAAGGGGTGCGGAAGTGGGTTAGATCCCACGGCCCAGACAAGATGTACCATCAGCATGCGTGCAGGTTCCCAGGAGACACTGTTGTTGTCGAGAGCCACCGATTTCCTAACCCTGCTGGTTGTGAAGTCATATAAGTTCCTAATATTCAGCCATGACCGCATGCAGCCCATACCAGAACCGTAGCCAAATACGCAACAGTATCAACCAAGCACAATTGAGATATCATTTATGAGAGGAAGCATGAATACGGTTTGAGCTCGATACCTCGAGAAGGGCAGAAGGCATGGCGCATTCCAGGTAGACTTAGAACTGCATGCGGTGAGGCTCCGTTCTCCTATGTGTGAGGCCCCAGAGACTCTCGCCTATGAGTCGGAACTTCCCTCTTTTGACGTACGCGGGCCCGTGGGTAGGCGCCGGAACACGTTTCGTAGCAGTCCGGAAATCATAGCGTTTTACGCTTGTTATAGTCTTGGATCAAGGCGCATCTCTGACAGCCTCCGGAATAACCGGTGCAATGGCGAGCAGAGTGACAGAACAGCGCAGTTGCAATCTGAAAACACTGGAATGACATCGCCCTCCGCCTCTGGGTACTTGGGGGTCTCAGAAGAGACGGTTCCGGGCTACGTAGCTACTGCACAGTGCACGTAGTATTTTGTTTGCTCGATGACGAGGTCCAACGTGATCAGATTTCAGCCACGCGCAGCGTACAGAAGCAACCTAGGCAGCTGCTCAGGCCCGCTATACCAGATACTGCTCAGTCACATCTATGGATAGTCAGCGGCGCTGGCTGAACCAATAGTAGCCATCAGCCCTTTGCGGGTTCAATGTAAGGGCCTCCAAAGCGGGTGGGACGCGCAAAACCGGTGAATGTACGTGTATGGCACCATTGCAGAAAGCAGCATAGAGTGCAGATCAGATTTCTGGGTGACGGATTTGCATTCAAAGATCGGGCTAGAGGATATGCACGGCAGTTTGCGTCCTTTCTGGAAGTCCTATCGGATATTGGTTGATGTTGACATATATAGCTGGTCTAGGTTTAGATAGAAGTGATCAAAAGAACAATGCTAGTCGATCGTTTCATACAGTGGAGTGGACCAGCAATCGATAGTGGGGTACCTCCAACACAGCTCCTGTCGCGCTTTTCTCCTTCCCGAATGCAAGTAGTTCGATATCCACTTGGTAACCCACAGTTCCAAAGATCTAATTGGCTATTTTATTCGGCTCGCGCTGTCTGCCAAGCCTTTGATAGCAGACGGCCAGTACCTTATTTGTACCTCGAATCGATTGTCTGAAAGTACTGGAGCAAATTATCCCAAGGGCTGTTCGTCGACCGCTTTTGCTTTTCCTATCCCCACGCCCTCAGAGTTCAGCTTCAATCCATCCTGCACTTGGCCTGAAGGGTAATCGGTAAGTTGGTGAAGATATGCTGACTGTGACTCATTAATTGCCTGCACAGGCATGTCATTCAACGGACGCCTTCTCAGAGTATTACATGTGAGCCATCTCAAGCTACCACGGCACATTGGTGGCTTAGGTAGCTGGTGAAATACTGATTTAGCATTGTTGCGGACGGTCTCATTAGGTGGCCGGACGCGACCGTATTGCACAACCACCGACCACAAGGTCGCCCTCCGGTGAACTGGTTGTGGCTCGGAGTCGTTCATGCATGTTCGTCGTCAAACCGCACTTCCGGCTTCCATAGGGCAAACCATGGTGGTGAATTGCCCAACCGAGATCCACGGTTCGTCCGTCAAGAGCTTTGCTGGGAATGGATTCTGGAGGCACATGGTGAGGCTTCTGATCTGTCACATAGCACCAGATCTGGGTGATGTCTAGACGGAGGCATGGGAAGATGCCCTTATGCTGTGATGCGGTAATGCACGACACGCGCCCTTGAGCTACCTTGGGCTGCCAATCACCTCGCTGAAAGTGCTTCCTATCCCTTACCACAGTGGCTAAGACTTGCAGCCTGCCAGCGTGGCACTTCAAACAATGTCAACGGCCTCGACCACTCGCACCTTGACCTGGCTTTGATTCTGATGGACATGCCATGTTTGTGGGAATCGAGCATCAAGAAATCTATCCTTTCATTGGATGTGAAGTATCGCTGTCTCGCCGCGGCGGACCTGGGACTATGGAGCGCGGCCAAGGTGACCAGGTGCGGATGAGAGAATGACTTGCTCTACCCTACTCTTCGTGATCGATGACAATCGCACTTTCGGGCATCTACCTCCACTCTCAGGGACCCGCTTCCGACGATGTCTCCGGTCCCGAAGCCGCTGGTGAGCACGCGGTATGTCCTCGCCTCTCGAGACTACCGGCCTGCATAGCCAATAGGATCTCAGCTGGAGAGGACTATTTGACAGCCGAAAGGAAACGGCCGAAAGACAACCAACCTGAAACAGAGCGACAGAGTCCTCCGGATGATGCCCGTTCTTAGTCTGGCCTAGGATTGGTGGCTGGGTCGCTGCATTCAAGAAATGGACGGGAACTTGCACAACACGACCGCTTGAAAACCCTAATCTCCAGCTCCTCCACGCCAAAAATCATTATCTAGCTAATAATAGGCCCTCGGGGTTCGATACGAGTATGTGTTGATTGCCGACGATGCTTTTTCGCCCCGCCGAAGCTTTTGATCTGCGAGCTGACCGGGTTTTGACTTCAAACATCCTGGCATGGGTTTCCATCGAACAGATGACTAGAAGCAAGGCATGTTCGGGTATTGGCTACCTCTCATTGGTCGAGGCCTATCTTGACCGTCGCGAATGGTTAGGGGCCAGCTGAGCCTTAACCCGAGATACATCTTCGTTTCGACTGAAGAATGGCAAACAGCACGCTGTTTCTACCCCTGTTCATTTGCCTACTAGGGACTGGTAGAAAGCCTCGTCTGATCTGTGCATCTCTGAGTCTCAGTCGGGGGGCGGGTTTGCTTTGACCATGGAGCGTTGTTCGACTGCCGGCACCGGTAGTCCACGTGTTTAATGCTCATCAGAGCTCCGATCCTCTCAGACTCGACACTCCGGGCGACTGAGAGCCTAGGCTTACGCAGGCTATGAATTCTCTTAGTCTGCTTGCTCTGATCAACTTTCGAAGTCCCCACAACAACGAGCTGTCGGCTGGCTGTCGCGGCTAGGATCAACCCAGAGACGGATATTTTCCTTTTCCGATTGACATCTACTTTCCCATTTTCATTCGCTTGTCTGGCTCGGATGTTGAGATTCTTTCTCTCATTCATGCTCGCTTATTTGCTCCCGATGCCTCTCGTTGGCTATGCGTGCAGTCAACTGGGGAAACTGCGGCCGGGGCAGAAAGCAGGAGAACATTCTGTAAAGGGGCTAATATCCAGGAACACCCATCGATGCCGCGAAAACTGGCTAGACGTATCCCAGTGGCCTCCCTGTAGCTGCAACCTTCCGTGCCTCAGGCTAATCGCGTGCCGGGGACCAACATCGATCCTCATTCGCAATGGATGTTTGTGGCGTATTGTAGAAGTCCTTGAGAAGGGTAGCTGCATGACTCTAACGCATGGAAGGCGAGGCCTCCCCAGAAGCCTGAAAGAGATCTAATTTCTAGATACACCGATTCCCCATATCCTCAGGGTGGTACTTCGAGGTGTTACCCACCTTGGGGTCATTCTGCTTGCGCTGTCTGCTGTCGTCCTTGCCCTTGAGAGATGCCAAAGTTTCCGGCCAAGGCTTGCCGTGATACGCAGAGCGCCAAATAGGAAAGCTGGGGACAACTTAGTACATACATGCGGATGTACCTGGTCATTGATGGTCCCAGTGGATGGATTCGTCCAGATCGGGGGCTCACCGGGACTCGTCGATCCTACGTTGGGCAGAGAGACCATACAGCTGGGCCAGCTGGATCGTGCGGTCTGAAAACCTGCGCGGCTTCCTGCACCCATGAAATCGCATGGGGCTGGGTGTTGCTCAGTTAATCCTGGGAGGCTTGGGCTCACTAAGGAACCAACACTACGTATCTGCTACCGACCGGCAGACCCTCGTGTCAGAAAGAGTATCAAACTTTCTTCTAAGATTAATAGTCCGGGTAGCCTTGAGCTCTCCACACTTTTGGCAGTACAATGCCGTTGTCTCAAATGTCTGCACAACCTGGACATTTATGCTCACAGCCTTCTGGTGTTTAAGAAGGCAAAGAGGCTCGCAACTTAGACTCGAGTCTCGTTTCCATCTTTCTACCCCGGACAAGCTTCCTCAGTTTTCAGCCGAACGCACCTCTCCTTTCGATCCGACGAAATCAACAGCACAGTAGGCTGCTACGCCACCTGAACGATACGGGGACAGCATCAATAGGGCCATTTTCTCATCTTGTACGATCCTCGCCCTAGGCGATCACGTCAAGACTGCGACGAAGACACGCATATAGAGCAACCACCCGGCCAAGATCCTGCACTTTCTCGTGTGTGCCGGACTTGCTCTAACATCCTGGAATTCCGGACGAGCGAAGTAGGGTGATCTCCACGGCAGTCGAATCGGGTTGTATAACCACTCCCGCTACCAGTCACTGCAGATATAAAAACGGCAGTCAGACGACATTCTATTTGCTCCCACCTTCGAAAGTCCATCAAAGTGGTGTACGCAAGGAAAGTCGCTGCGAGCCGTTCGGAATACACGGCAAATCGAGTAAGTTTTATTTCTGGCATTACCCAAAAGCGTCATTGAGCTGCATTTGCATCTTGCTTTTCCTCTGGCGGCATGACCTGCAAAACACGGACGAGCCTGCACCCGGCTGCAGCCGCAAGGTTGGTAGAGCATCTAAGACATTACATCTCTTGCAGAGACAGATCGCTCCCCTTGTCTGAGCAATCAGATTGAAGGCTAATCATGCAGGGCGAATACTGCTTCGGACCAGGTACAGGCAGACATTGCTTCTCTGTCGTTTTCGTTGCCCCCACACCCTCCGGGGCGCGCACGCCAGTGAGTTGCACCCATTCTCCGGCTTCATGACTCCGATGCGCAAATAGCAAGGAGGAGATATCGAGGGTTGGACTCGCAAACCCAGGCAGAACTGTCTTTAGGAAGACCGATGGCCGAAGCGGCAAGGGGAATAACAAGAACGCGTGGGGGAGTGAGTAGTGCAGACCCAGCACAAGGTCATCAGCGGTGCGGGATTCGATAATGTCTTACTGTTCGCGCCAAGTCCCTTTGTTGCCGTAGGCTAGCAACCCAGGTCCCGGACGCCTCGTCGGCTTTGTCGACAGTGCAGTCCGCAGTCTCAGTGGCATGGCTGTCTTCGTCCCCCGGTCGCTGGGTTCGGGCCTGCGGTGGATAGCGATTGACCGGAAGCACATCTGACTACTATGTAAGGACGCAACGAGAAGCTGACCAGGCTGCAGGAATTGACTAGGTCAAAACAAGGGCTTTAGCTGCTCGTCACTGCACTAGGGTGCAGAGTGGAGGTAGCTTGGCATGACAGGGGCACATCTCAAGGTCAGTTTTACCCACCAAGTGCGCTGCACCAAAGCTAGGAAAAAGCCTCCGTGTTGGCGGGAACGATGGAGAAAGCCACCCCTACACGATCCGATTGCCTATTCTGCCCTAGTTACTTACACCACCACGAGTATGTTCCCTTGAAGAATACTCTTGCTTGTTCTCCAAACGCACTGCCCTCCGGACACCCCTCACTGGTTCATTCTACACTCGTTCTCGGACGACTCTAGAGCTGGAGCGACCGGGATTTGAGCCAGCGGTGGGGGTAGCATCAAGCAACTATAGACATGGTTGTAGCTCCACACACATATCACATCCTCACGATGCGAGTGCTTCGATCTCTGCCGCCTCGAGCGGAGAGACAGAGCCCTATAGAATAACAGGGTATTCCCGCCCTCCTGCTGACGGTTCCCCTGGAAACTTGTACCTTGGGCCCTATATCTTGTATCCTAACCTGGCAATGCTAACGCAGGCCCCGCAAGAGGGGGAAGGAGGAGTAGACACAGGCGCCGCACAATCTCATCGACTTCCTCAACAATCCTCTTGAGAACAGCCGTATGAATTCGTTGAACCCGCTCAACCCCTCGCTCCACAAGGTATTATTGCCTTTTCCTTTGACACTTGGGTCAATCACTCCTCTATTCCCTTGGTTTTCTTCGGTCCTCACCTCAGTCTTGGCCTCCCGCCCACTTGTCGCTATCGTGCATCGGGCGCTCTGGACCGGCGCCAACCACGCAACACTGTGCCGAACCGCAGCGATGGCGTTAATTTAGCCGCAATCAAACCTAAATAATCGACGAGCTCCCCGGGCTGCTTATAACCAACACTGAGCATGGGAGGCAGCAATCGCAGCGTACGAAGCAGCAAGGCCAGGAGTGCAATTGCGGGTTTTGGAGGTCAGTCGAATATTTATTTCGTCAATGTTCCATTTCTCTTCGCAGGAGGTTCACGTACCTATTCGTTCCGGAACCGCCCATATGGCAGCGACTCGAGTTGGGCTACAAAAAGACCCAGCCTTTGTTTCCTCCCGCAAGCCGGGCCGCTGAAGCCAATCACTAAAGCGTAGTGATGAGGAGGCGCACACTGCTGTCCGCGCGTTGTCGATTATTTCAACGTCCTATCTACGTCTGTGTGCACTCGCTATGCAGTAGCCCTTTCTGGTGTCTCTGCAGTCCTTGTCTGCTTGTGGGACGGAAGAGTTTCTGCAGAGGTACAACGTACCGTATACAGGAAGCTGTGGCGCGGGTCTGTGCGACATTAGCTGCTCCCCCCGGCAGCTTGAGGGGTAAAGCTTGGGAGGGGGGGTGTAGTTTGCACACTTCTCATCTTATTGCTTTTTCTGCTTCCGACTGTTATGCCTGTTCAGCTGCAAGTCGAGCCCTTGTAGCTTTGTACTGCTCCGTGCTGGGTGTACTGTACGCTTCAGCCTTCACCGGTTTGCGGTCGTTGCGAGGTGTCGGTCTGCCATGGATGTCTTCACGGACACGGCGACCACTTAAGTCGTTCCGTGTTTGTGCTCTTCGTTCTTATATTATCGTTCTTGCTCTTATCAGGCTCCTTCAGTCTTCTTCAGCTTCTCCTTCACTCTATGGGATCGATCTGTCAACTGGCGTCAAGCTGACTTTCCACCGTTTAGAATTGGCAGCACATCTTGCCTCACTAACACGGTCGACGGGTAAAAACCACAGCATGCTTAGTACGCGGTAGCGAAAAGCCGATTAACATTACAACTTCACCGTTTCTGGGACATCAAGGCCAGATGCACGATCCGAATCGATTCCTTTTCGCGGATTTCATGGCTTTGCTGGATTACAGAGGATGAGCAATGTTCTAACTTGCGCTTCTGACATAAGGGACTCGAGTCGCCGCCTCCTCCTGGGCTAGACTACCACATCGACCTACACTCTCAAGCTGACATGCGGTACGTCGGGGAATTTTCTTATTGGCGTCCTCCCATCTCCAGTGCACAATCGTCGTCATTTCCTGCATGAATAATATCCCAATCTGCCCTATCGCGGCCTTGCATTACCCTGACGCTTTGTCGTCCCATTGTCTGGAACTTGAACTCCTCGCAGACCGAGTCTTCAGGGCCTACAAATCCCTGAAGTCCTTGATATTTTATTCGAGCCTTCCTAAATTTTCTGTTTCCCAATCCTGCCCTGCCAGCATCCCTTGATGGTCCTTGGTGAAGTGCCAGACTGGATAAGAAAGCATGCCCAAATCTTGCGGGGTTGCCATCACCGTTATATTTTACTGCGCTCGGTGTCTGGTGCAAGTACCTACTCTGGAGGCATGGATCTTTGCCTCAAGGCCGAGTGTGCCACGCTGACTTGCTAGTGTCACAAGGAGCTCTGGTGGCCCCCGGATCTCTCTCATCTCTCTACTGCGACAAGTTCTAATGTGTGAGACTTCCTGTTGTTTTCTCCCAGCTCCCGATGCTGTATCCTCGGGCATGTGCAACGCCTAGTTGGCAGTACGACCCTTTCGTCATACCCATAACCTATTATCTTGCATGGAAACGAAGCACGATGTCTGGATAGCTTTCCTTGCAGTGGGCTAATGGCGTGGCAACCGCTAATCATCAGCCGTATAGCGTTTATCCCGACTCCACTGCCTCTCCGTTGACGATTGAAGCACCCCTTCAGCCTCCTCCTCATCCCTTCCACATCAACGTGATCCAACCGTCTCAGCCAGTGACGCCTTATACTTCTGATATCTACAACTCGAACGGCCCTATATTCTCCAACGTTGACGTTAGGCCACATCTGGGTTCAAAGTGCGTAATGTGCCTACAGTTGCCCCCCTAATTCCTACCTCAGGGCTACAAATGTTCATCGCAACTAACTTATGCAGCAGTAACACCTCTATCCCGGGCATGGCACATGCCCATCGCTCCGCAACGTTGCCACAACCAGGAGTGCATCTTACACGAGATCTATACTCGGCCGCGACGCCAACATTTCGAAGAGGCCTGGAGCACCATACGCAAAGAGAGCCCTCTTTCCCAGGCAACCCGCGCCGCCATCCTCTGTCACCAACACCTAGTCCCCACGTCTCCTTCGCCCCGCTGAGGATGGATCCCGGTTATGGTCAAAAGCAACAGGCGAACCTGCCGCCTCTAGGCTCGCAGACCAACTTGGGTGTCCTGACAGCCATGGACGGTACTAACGTCAAATACGAGATTAACGGCAGCATTGACAAGGGGTTTTTCCTCTCCGAAAACGAATGGACATGCTACAGACGTAATTACTTCTCGTGTATATGCTCGTTCAGCTTGAGCCCGGATATCCATGGGCAGCCCATGCAGTTCACTGCTGGCACGCAATTGTTTCCTGTCCACGGTTTCGCCATGTGCATATCTGCTGTGGTGGCGGAGAGTGATACGCATTCGATCGATCTAGTACAACACACTCCGAAGAGAGATAAAGGGCCCGTTGCGAAGCCCGACAAAGTGCGACTGGGACCTAAGCTCGCCCAAGCACCCGGATACAGCCAGATGGGTCTATACGGGCAGCCGGACACGGGCCTCGCAACCACCCACCCGTTTGACCGGAACTTTGGACAAGGACAGGCCCAACTGCCGACGGAACATACGTTCGAGCGAATTCAGTTCAAACAAGCCACGGCAAACAACGGGAAGCGACGAGCCGCGCAACAATACTATCACCTCATCATCGAGCTCTATGCGGACGTGAGCGAGGTGGGACAGCAAGTCCAGTATGTCAAAATGGGTCATCGCAAGTCAGCCAAGATGATTGTTCGCGGCCGATCTCCTGGCCACTACCAATCGGAGAGGCGGGGAAGCTCTGGGAGTGGTCCTTCTACCGGCTCGGGTCTTGGAGATGGTGGGTATCCGGGCAGCATGATGAACCAGCACTTTGGTGGAGGGCCGGCACTCATGACGAACGCCTATGGGAATAACTATGGCGACCCACGACATGGAGGGTACGCAGGGGGCCGCCATCATCATCATCATCATCATCACGACGTACCGATGGAGCCGATTCTGTCTGCTGAGGAAGAGAAGGAGATAAATGAGACCAAGAGTTACCAGTACTATCCAACATCCATCTATGAGAACGAACAGGACTCCCGGAATCCTGAGGTTTTCCATCACCACCAAAAGATGGAACACGAGAGCACTGCACATCAACCAACGAGCCATCAGATGGACATGGCCACCAACAAGGTTAAGCCAGAATATGATGGCAACGTCTGGATTCCCGGAAACTCGTACTACACTCAGCGCTGCGGTCGGTTTGAGGGCAAGTCTAGCTCTACGGGGTATTATCCCAGCATGTTACCGTCTACGTCGACAATGAGTATGACCTAAAGGCATTGTGCAACCTGTATGGAAACAGGAAGACAAACTACGCGGATTTGAGTCGAATGGTTCTGTTGTTGCTTTCTCTTCACGCCTGTGATCCATTAGCAGGCATATGCACCCTTGGGACCCATTTTCCTTAGCGTCACACATGGCATAGCGCGACGAGAAAAGGCAGCAAAAATAAGCATTTATTTCTTGGCCAACAACATTCTAGGAGCGATGGGTTTTTCGACAAATAGGGGGTTCTATGGTATCTTTGGGGATCCCCACTGCTACTTGGAACAGGTGAATGCTCTTTTCCAATAGAGGGGCCGCGGCGTCGGAAGGATTCTAGGGACAAACTGGAGCATGGATGATTATGACACTGGCATTGGTGAGGAGAAATATCAGGATACAACGACAGTAACATGGGCGAATAGGTGCTAAGGAATCGTTCTTTTCCTCTTCGTTCACGGGAACTGGAAAAAGGGTTCAATAAGAAGCGGTCATGAAAACGAGACAAACGTGCATATTGCAAGGATACCCCCTCCGCCGCTTGGTTTCTTATGTGTCGTCATTTCATTTCAGTTCTCAATTTTTGTGTGCATTTCTTTCTTTGCAGACTCGACGGCACTGTCCTGGCCTCGATATCCCGTTGTCAGGATGTTTCGAAGGATGTGAGGCAGTTCGCATGCAACCCCGCAGCTCGACCGGGATTGAGAGACAAACATGCCGCAGTGAAGTTTGCGCGAGACGGAGCGGATGATGATCGGAGGCCACCCAGAGTCGTCAGACATGTGTGAGCGGACTGTGCTTTGGAGTGAGACAGCCAGATTACTTCATGCGACGGGCAGGACTGATCCTGTCGGTCAAGCCATGTCTCGGTCGAACGAGGTAGGAGTGCTTACACGGACCTGAACGAGCGTCTATTCTTGTTTTGTTTCCTTCCTTACCACACGAAGAAGTCGCATAGAGAAGCATTGTATGGTAATCCCGCTAGTTGAGTTTAATGGGAGGCACATAATCGAATGAAATGACCTCTGAGCCCATCCCAAACAGACTACAGCCGCGAAACAGGCTGTTACACCGGTTACACCGGTTACACGGCCGCGGCAGATGCGTCAAGCCTGACAGTGGCCCCCTGGGCAGCCGCCAAACGAGAAATTTGGACAGGTAACACGGGGGGTTAGGTTATTACAAACATGCCACAGCATCAAACCCCAATTTCAGCAGAGCAAACAACCTAGTCGGCGGGCAGATATGCAAGTAATCTCGCCCACTACATGAGAGTGCAGTTATCGTTCCACAAAAGAGCGCCGGACCGATCTCGAACTATCCGCGGATGCGGATAGTCACATCCTGGTTTGGAAATCAGGGTATGATAGCAGGAATTGGAGCCAGTTGGTTGATTACGGCGATCACGCTGACTGAGAGCGACGTTGGATAGGGAGGAGCTTGCTTACTCGCAAAACACCCTGACAGCCAGATGAGGCGGTGTGAAGAGTACCTATGGTACGGGTTACCAGAGACAATAACACCCATAAGAGATTG
This sequence comes from Coniochaeta prunicola, assembly GCA_007388105.1. Taxonomy (NCBI): domain Eukaryota; kingdom Fungi; phylum Ascomycota; class Sordariomycetes; order Coniochaetales; family Coniochaetaceae; genus Coniochaeta; species Coniochaeta prunicola. Next base: position 73,488 of record SMOB01000270.1, on the reverse strand, counting down.
GTGACGCGATGCGGGCCCGGCTTCAAGCCCGAGAGTGGGAGAGCAAGCTTGGCGTTCAAGGCAAGCGACCCGCGAACCACGAACATGAAAGGCAACCGAGCTTGTTTGCTTGATGAGCAGGTAGTCAGTCAGACCGACTCATCGACCCCACCTGAACCCGGTCTCTCGCCTTGCTTTCGTCAGAGTCATGGTTCTGTCCACGTAGACATGCACCCGCCACCGACTTCATAGAGTTTGTCGTCGGTAGCGCCTCGCTAATATCGATCTGCCGAGAGTCGAGATCATCACTGGGAACGTAGCATGGGCAAGTCGCGTCAGCCAAATTGATTGCAAAGATGATGACTTGCATCGTCGAGGGCTCCCCTCGAGGCTGAGTGCGCCATGCGCGGCTCGGAAGGGAGGCCCCCAAATGGTCCGGGGCGTTGCATCGGCCTGATAGGCCAAATCCCACGACCAGAAGTCCACTCAAGGACGCAATCAGGCAGCCACAGCATTCCACCGTTCTCGTGGTGGTGCGGCACAGATCCGTTCGGTCAGGCCCCTTCAACCATCTCACGATTGCCCACCGTCACATCGTGCATATGGGTTATGCACTTATGGCTCCTTCCGCAAACGCCTAGGTGGTCTCGACTCGGAGGTAATCAGACCCGTACTGCCTAGACACTGTAACCCAATCGGTGCCGGGAGTTGCACCCATTGGACGGGGGTGGCTACCACACCTCGAGGATACAATGTCAAGTCACAACGAGGTCACTTTTAACGGTCGACAATCGCGGACACTGTGGAGGGAGAAGGGTGGCACACAAGGTCCTTGCAGCACTAAAATCCACGGGCCCGGGTGCGCTCTTCGGGGTAGAACAGTGTAGTAGCCGCAGGACTAGACCAAGTCAAGCTCGCGAACGAGTCTCACAGCGGCGGCGGTGTGAGATGCAAGTCTGTGATATCCGGCAGAGCCTTGCATCTCGGAGTTCGGTAGTTAGCCGTCTGAACTCGGACACGTTTCCTAAACCCCATGAAGACTTTCTCAAGAAAACCAAGGTGATGAGATGCGATAAGCATAGGAAATATGTGTGGTTTGATTAAGGTTTGGAACTAAAACACGGTAACGCCACTACTAGGTATCTCCAAGACATGAAACTTTAACAGCCCACGGACGTTGTGCTAGACCATTGTGCTCGCCTGAAAGTTGCGAGCCAGGCGGTCCCATTCCAGCGTCAAGAAATGCCCCGCACTTGGACCGCTGTACCGCTGTCCTTCAAGCTTGAACGCGAGATTCTCGGCAGGGCCCTAGCGTTCCCGCCTCCAGTTTCCCTAGCAGGCAAGGTGCGCCTGTACATCATAAGCCGAGCATCCGTCATCAGCATCTTGAATATGGGATGACACAGGGTTCTAGCTGGCACCACAGAGCCACTGCGTCCAGGGATGTCATTCGGGACAGAAAGCATTCTGCTATTCTGTCTTCTAAACTTGCCTATTGCGAATGGCCCTTCCTGGCAGGGATTTGGGACTGCGGCAGATGTATCTGTACTCTCAGTGGTTTATGGTGAGCTCGGGACATTATTAGCTTGGGCATCTGTTAATAGGTAGCTCAAACATCGGCACGGACTCGACCCTCATTCCTTTCGAACCCTTGCGAAAGCTACAGTACGCTTTCACTGAAGGATTCTCGTTTACAACGACTCAGCTTGCCGCCATCAAACCACTTCCACAGTAGGTGCTCCAAGTAACTCTACAATGCTACACGCCGATCATCTCCGACGAACGAGATTACTGATCTACGACCAAGCATACTCAAAGGAGCTTCCGCATCGAGAAGAGGTTGAAAATGAAGTGACATCTCCCGCTCTAGGTTAGAGACACACCAAGGTAAGACGCAGTAAAATGGCCACCATGGCCACCATGGCCACTCTCCTTCCCACAGCCATTCCACCAGTCATTTAATTTTTCAGTCTCTTGATGGCAACGTGTTCGGATAGATCGGGGTTTGCTGACACACAAAGGACAGGCCGAAGATCCAACTGTGGTCAGATGCGCGGGGACCCCACCCTAACTGTAACTCGACCATTCTATAACGCTCTTGTTATTCCACAGCTGCGTATCTAAACTCGCCTCTTCTCACTGAGGAGCTTGTTTTAAACGAACATGCCGTGCACGTACGCCCTTTTGAGTGGAATAAAGCTAATCGTCGAATGTGACTTGTCTTACGCGTCAGTCCTGTGGGTTACACAACCTCAGCCCTACGGCGCTATGGACCCTTTCCCCCACGTGCGGAATGTGGGAGCCGGCCGGGGTCTTGTGAGTGACGGAAGACAGGGGGCGGCGGCGTTTCCATGCGCTGACCTTGTTTTGGGATGGGAACCAGGAGGTCCAAGCCACATTGGTCTTACTTACGAGGGCTGATCCTGGGCCAAGGAATAGGTAAGCATGCTTTCCTCCCCTAACCAGGTGTCTCTGAGAACTTTAGCGATTATACCTGCTGTTGCTGTCGTTCGACCTTCTTGTAGATATCTCAAGCCACCTACAAACGTACCCAACCAAAATAGAAAGCTACGGGGACGGTTCCAAGGTTCTTAGCGTTGTCAAAGAATTTTGACCAAAGGCACTTTTGCTTGAGGTGCTATGCATTCGTAATCCATGCTCGGTGAAGTAAAGTGGATTATGTCAACGTCAGGACGAAGTTCGACTAGGGAGGTCTAGACGGAGAGGAGGAAGGAGTGGCTGACTTCTCGAAGACAAGGTCCATCGCCAAAAGAGTGGGAAAAATGGGTGAATGCCTTTGGTACCTACCTAGGTACCTAGCTACCTATCCGTTCCCCCTGATTTTGGCAGTTTTTCCTTAACTCTTTCTCGGCATGTTAGGAACGTGAATGCTCCCGGTCCTTCTCTCGTTCCAGCGTTCCTACTACGAGATCTTCACGACCCGCCTATCGCACATTTGAACCTCACAAACGTAAGGTAGGTAATCAACTTGGGTGGTTATCGTGAAATCAGCGCCCCAAGCTACATGGATGACCCTTCGTTTGAAAGGCGACCGCGTAACCCAGACCGACACCGTGCGGCTGATGATTCGTTGCTTAGCCTTACTTTGGTTGTTTAACACCAGGTGGTCGAACGAGGGAGATATCTCAATCCTATGAAGGCCCAACGGTGTTCTCGTTGTGTTACTGCAAGTCCGAGACATCACGAAAAGAAACGCTCATCCTTAGGTTTTGACTGAACCTTGTCACATAAGGAGCGCAAATCGCAGGACTCTATAAATCATCGCTTTGCCAAAAGTCAAACCCCGTCGCCAGTCAGCGTTGACCGTAGTGCAATACTCCCTCAGAGCACACTCTTATCCACCAAAATGTCGAACCTTGGCTCGGGTGATTTCCTCACATGCATCCATCCACCCTGAGGTGGCACCTCCACTATAGTTCCATCAATGCAGACCTTCCTCCACCTCGCGTCTTCCTCCCGGACAGTAAGCTTGATCTCCTCAACCTCATCATACCCGACTTTCTCCTCTCTTCCGTCCGGCCCTGTCCATTTCAAGCCGACATGGCTTCCATTATCATAAGCGGCCTTCATAACATCCATAGTCCTCTCGCCGCCTACATCTCCGAAAGTAACCAGCCTCAACTTCCCATCCAGAGGCTTGCTGGCGGGGCTGATTGTAAACGTCTTCTCCAGACTACTCACAAGAGTGGCCAGTGCGTAACCAAACTTATCCGTCTCTCGTCCCAACCGCACCCACTCGTCCGCACCGGCGGGTTTTACCTCCACTTCAGCCTCGTACCCGTGCCCGAGCTTGAGCAGCTCCCCGGCCGCGATATGGAACCTCTGCGCCCCGTGCTTACGGTACTCGGGCGTGTCGCTCTCCCACACCAGACTGGCGTGGAACCCGTAGCTGGCCACGATGGCGCCCGCCAGCCGCGAGACCGACCGCCTCTCCTCCCACCCATCGCCGCTGTCTCCATCGGAGTAGCTGATGAGCCGCGATCCGGGCGCGAAGCTCGCCTCGAACGTCGGCAGCGGCGCGGCTGTGCCGGTGAACAGCGTGCGCAGGCCCAGAACGGAGTGCGACGGCTCTGTCGAGGCGACGTACAGCGGCTTGTGTAACGAGTGGAAGAGGGCGTTGCCTGTCCCGAATGGGAGGAGGGCGATGGCCGGTCTAGGACCGGGGCGAGGGCTGTTTGCCTCATCCAGTCCGTTGAGCAAGTCCACTACACCGCCATCGCCGCTGAGCAGGACGATGGTCCTTGCCGCGCCGTCGGTGGACGGGTCGGATAGTTGCTTGCCGAGCTCCGTAACTGTTTGGTCGCTCTTGGTGAAAATCACCTCATACTTGTCTTGAGCGTTGTCCTTTGACCACTCGGCTACCCTTGCTAGCCCGAAGGCGCCCAAAAGGTGGTGTAGGATGCGGGAGTAGAAAGCCTCTGCCCGATGGAGACCAGAGTGGGTTGATACGAGGACTGTGAGACGATGGCTTGCGTCACAGGCTAAGTGACTGGGCCTTTTTGTGAGGAGATATCTGTTAAGGATGTGCTCAGGCAGTCCATCAGAGACTATAGACTCTGTGAGTTTGAACGGCTCTTCAGTCTCGTCCTCCACCAAACTGTAGATGTAACATCTGCCATCCGAGTCGGCAGTCTGATCCTTCCGTTCGACGATGAAAATAATGTCCGACTCTCTGATTCGGCCAGCGGGACCATCTTGTTCAACGCCTGCTGGACCCCAGACGAGCTCTCCGTCAGCATACTTGACGGGACCGACGACTTGGACTTGGGTCGCGGATTTGTCGTTTAGATCGGGTATTGATCCGTCACGCTGAGACATCGTAGCGAACCAGCTTGGCACTACAGAAAATGTAAGAAAGATAAAGTGGCGGTTGACAATCACAGGTGAATACGCAAAGACTTGGAAAAGGACGGTGAGCGACAGGCGCGGATTTTTAATCAATGATGATTCAAAGTGAAGCAAGCCGCTAATACTATACAAGTCACACCTGCCTAGGTAGACAGAGTGTCCCAATCGCGCCATCCAGCAGTGCCTCGCCCAAAGGCCTGCCATAACACGCGCGTTATCCTAGGACAGTGGAGTTTAGTGGGGCAGCTAATCAATGAGCGATCCTTCACATGCTCCACTGCCATTAGCAATCGATGTCACTCCAAGGTCTCCAGCATGTGACAGATTTGAAAGGTTGAGAGCTGGAATAAGGTATCAAAAGTCCGAGATATCTCGCAAAGAGTAGTAGACGGAGTTAAGACCAGCTGTAAAGCGTTGTAGCCTATTTTCCCTTTGCCCGAGCCATCGGACCCCAGTTTTCGCGAGGGTTCGTTTGGTAGCGAACATATTTGGCTTTCTCTGGATCCTGACCGAGCTTTGCGTCGAAGACTACCTCAAGCTTGTCGACCTCGTCAGCGTCGGCTTTCTTCTCGGCTGACTCGGAATCGACGTCCTTCTTGTCGAGGCGCAACAGGCGGTACGCAGCGGTGTTTTCCTTGATGTTCTCCTCCTTAACCGGACACCGTTGTCGGACCCATTCTCGCATAACGTGCCAGACAACTGACCATGGGGCATCCGTCTTGATGCTGCCGCGCTTGCAGTGGCTCCTCGTGACACGATAGCCGAGACCGATCAGAGCGCCTCTGAGCGGATCTTCTGGGGGGGTAATGCAATGCATTCTTCCTGCAATGTAAGCAGGAAGGAAGAAGAAAGGGTATGGATCGTGGGCAGCCAGACTGAGGTCCTTGACCTTGGCGAGTGCTTTAGACTTTTGTGCCGCGTAGTCCGCAGCATCAGGCTCAGACTCAATCTTCAGTAGGGCTTCCTGCGCTTCTGCTTCCTCTGGGGTCGGCAGGTACTCCTCCAGAGCAGTCTGCAGCATACCCTCAATCCGGTCAAGAGTTGCATACACGTCTCTGGATGCCTCAGACACCTCCGTAAGAACTCTCCTAACAAAATCTGGGGAGTGGAGACGGCCGCCATACATGGGACCCGAGATATGCATCAGGGAGCCACAATGGTCGCAGTTCTTGTTACTTGGAGGCCCTGACGCAATGACATGCTTGTAGAACATGCCGCCGCCTTTCTTGGCTGGGACAGACTTGTTCTTAGCCAACATCTGAGTTGTCCAGGAGCCACAACCGTTGTCGCAGTTGTAGGCGATCATCCCCTTTGCGGCTTGAAACTTCACACTTGCTGGGGACTTCCTAATGCGAACAAAAACGCGCACATAGAAGTCGATCGACAGAGAGAGAAGCGGCTCCATTGAGAGACCATACCTGGCAGCTGCCGACTCAATCGCATGGAGAATAAGACGCAAGCCTACCTCATGAGAGTGCTGGCCGCCTTTGAGGGGGATGCCGCCATAGAGAGAGTAAGCCTTCTCGGGGTATCCATTCGAGGCCCACACACCGGAATCCGTGCACGTTACGCAAAGGAGGCCGCCATCGTCCCTCACGGCCTGGACGGCAGCATCGAGAAAGGGCGCCGCAGTGCCATAGGGATCCAAATCCACGACATCGTAGCGGTTGCTTCTTGCCGTATCCGGATGTTTCTGTGCGTTTTGCCTGCGCATTTCCTGTGCAACAAGGGTGTACATATATGCGATGGCGTCATCATGCGAAACATTGACTTTGGATTCCAGCTTGTTGTGCTCAACGTTAAGCTTGATGGATTCGACGGCCTCTGCCAGTAGGTCGTTTGATGTCACCGAAGTAACGAAGGGTATCTCGTGGGAATACCTTATGGCTCGCAATCCTGTGGCCGACAGTGCATCCAAAATCTTGAATCTTGGCAGAGGTCTGCTCGGTTTCGTGTCCTTCGTTGCCGCCGCAGCATCGCCATTGCTCCCAATCGCAACTTCCGGCACGGCGGTCTGATTCACGACAGTGTCGGAAAGACTAGTCTCGGCATCTGGGATTTGTGCGGGTTCTGATCTGGTGCCATCCTCCTTTGGATCCGGTTCAGCGATTTGTTGGTCGTCAGACAGCTTTTGTGCCTTGGCAGACCGCTCGTCGTCCTTTCCTTCATCCAGGCGCTTCCTTTTCTTCTGTTTAAGAGATTGTGACTTCTTCCGAAAGGCTGCTTCCCTCTGCTGCAACTTCTCCTCGCCGTATGCCTTGATGGCTAAGACGGTGAGGTCCCTATTGAACTGCTGAATCGGGTTATAGAAGACGTTCTGTACGCCTTCTGAGTCGCCTGATTGCTTAGCAGCGTCAAGTGCCGGCTTTGGGACCAAGATGTAAGCTAGGCCTTCCTTGACTGTTGTGTAGTCCTTCCCATTGTGAGAGATGAACTGCCCTTCAGCAGGCGCAGCCGAGACAGGTTGCGCTTGCTGTCCATCAGACGCCATCCTTGAAAATTCCACCGAAAATCTCCTTGAGCAAGAAAATGTATTCACATGCCGTAGAGCATTTCTTGAGGAGAAAAAGAAGGTTCGGCGCATTAGGCGGAAAGCTGAGTATTGTACAGAACATTGTGTCTACCTGGGCACATGTGACAGAGAAAATGCTTAGGGCGCTACAGAATGGGTCCCACAATATTTTGAATTTTGCCGGGCGGTCAATGCAGGTACTGTACATCCCATTGGTACACTACACGTGTACCTAGGTAAGGTACCTTGAGTCGCGCTGCGTCGTCTTTTAGCGCAACAGTTTGTCTCCTGGTATAATTCATAGGTTCCTACTTCGCGGTCAATCGAGCACAACACAGCAGTAGTAGTGTCTACTGTGTACATGTACTCGCCCGGACAACATGTGTGCTGCAGGTACCATTTGTGCCTGATTCTGCTGTGGTCCAAAGTGCATTAACCTCCGCTGGCGGACTTGAGATGCCCTCCGGGCTTACAATTGTGATGCTGTTACCAAAAAAAAAAAAAAAAAAAAAAAAAAGGGCGAAATTTTTGGATATAAAAAAAAATTAAAACCAAAAATAAGAATAGAAAAAAAAATTTAATTAAAAAAAAAAAAAAAAAACACAAAAAAAAAAAAAAAGAAAAAAAACCCAAAAAAAAACCAAAACCACACAAAAAAAAAAAAAAACAAAAAAAAAAAATAAAAAAAAAAAAAAAGAGGGGGGGGGGGCGGGGGGGGGGGGGGNGCTGTTGTCAAAAGTGCTTTAACCTTCGCTGGCTTTATTTTGATTCCCTCCGGGCTTACAATTGTGTTGCTGTTACAAAAAAAAAAAAAAAAAAAAAGACATGGCGTCATTTATGGATATAATCTCAGGGTATAGCCACTGCTTGCTGTTGCGACTTCTATTGAGGTGAACTGCTGACTTCCAAGCTCCAGTCGTCACACACTACCGCCGCCTTGGCTCCGGGATGGAGAGCAGTGTCGAGGGTGCAGTATTGCACCTGCAGCTCAGGGCAAAATAAGATGCCTCGAGCTTTAACTTCTGTCCTTCTTGATGAGTGGCCGGGCCCGGCAAGGTACTCACAATCCTTCTCTGATAGGAAACCCCGATGGCAGCGTGGCAGAGAGCTGCAAGCTGGGCAAAATCCCGGTACAAGCAATTGCAGTTTCCTGGACATCAAGACTGTTACGGTTTGCCATTGCAGTCATCTCACACGTACCTGAGTAAAGAATGAGCAAGTGCTATCCCAAGTCTGTTGTACTTATTGCCCTTCCCTCCTGATTTTCGGAGACAACACACAGTAATCCGATTCCAGGCTCTGTTGACTTTGCAAGCCTCGTTCATTCAGTCTTCAAGATTTCTGAAAGCCTCCACTGCTCCTCAGCGACAGTCCTTTCTGTCTGCATTTCAGTCTGCTTCCTAGCAATAGGCGCCTCCAGTCCTGTCATCCTTTCGGCAGGCTAAGCTCACACTCATGCCAACATCTGACAGAGGCTCCGCTCAGTCGACTACCCTCTTTACTAGGGAACGTTCTGCCACACTTCCAGTACTCAACAGAGACACATCGGCCATGGTTGGAGAACCAGAAAAGGCTGATATCAACTCCAACGAATCTGGACCTGCCGCCCGGCCAATGGTGACGTCTCAGGCGCCGACACGCAAGCATAATGTCCACCTCCGCCAGATGTCTCCTGTCGAATGGGCACGTGTCGCGCGTGGAGTTGGAGCACTCCAGGATGACGGTGAAAATCAGACAATTGTCCATCCAACATGCTGGTATTGGCCGCCAAAGGGCCTCCCCCAAGGTCTCTACCGAGATACCATAATGCAGAAGACCAAGAACTTCTACCAATACCACGTCTTGGCGTCTATTCGATGGATTCTCATGATCTCGCAGATCATCCTTGGTGCCATCTTGACTGCTTTGGGGTCTTTGTCCAACACCAGCGGCACGGCGATCACCCTGCTAGCCGCTTTGAACACTGTCGACGCCGGCCTTCTTGCCCTGATGCATAATAGCGGTATTCCGGAGCGTTACAGATCCAACCGCGTTGAATTCTCCAAGGTCGAGGACTTTATAATGGCAAGTCGCTCCAGTCTTGAATCGGGCTGATCACTAATAACTCTGTGGAAATAGGAGGTACTGGATACCGGTGTCATCGAGTGGAACAAATCCACCGACGAGGTTCTGTCAGAGTGCTTCGATAAGTTTCAGTGCGCAAAGGCTTCTGTCAATGCCAACATGCCATCGTCGTACGTGTCCCAGGATTCTCAAAGACAGAAGCCGTTGCCTCCCGTTGGCGGTTCCATCCCCAACGCTCCTGCGCCGAGTGTAACGGCTGCTCCTCACCCTACGGCTTGAGCTTCGCATCGAACATGACCTCGATATTGGAGATTTCTGTGGGGACGAGTCGAGGATGACTACGCGGGTACCTTGCACAGCAGGCAACGACGTATCATCCAGTAATTAAGCGGACATTTTGGAGGTCTCGACGACTATTTCATGTGCGACATTCCTGGACCTTCTTTGGACCGTTTTGAGGCTCTCTTAGAGGCCATATGCTCTGTGAATGATCTCTGTGCTGGTGGCAGGCGGTTGGGGCGACGTGGTGAAGTGATTACCGGATATCTTTGCGACGGATATGGACATGGTACTATCAACGCCAGTTGCAATACTCGGATGGGTAGCTTAACAGAACGCTTGTGGAGTAAAGAACTATCAGAGGCTTGATGGCGGGTGATGTAACTAGCAGAGTACCTGTGCGAGATAGTATATAAGACGCTGTGCAGTCCTCTTAACCTGATGCCGAGGCTCAGCTCTGCGAAGACATCAATATTGGACGACAACGCGGTAGACGTTTCCTGAGAAAGTGATACCACCACTAGGCATGCTCTATGGTTGTCAAGTTGAAAGAGTGCACACGAGAAAGAGCCAACGACACGCGGATGAATTGAAGCAGCGAAACTGAGCCTTTCATGCCTCCCCCTATCGGACATGGCATTGCTTAACCCCTGGCTTCGCTTATCGAGGGGCCATCCCTGATAATGGCGCTAAACATCCGCTTGAGATGCAATTGGCCAGCGCCGTTTAAGTTTTAGCTTCATTAACCTGGAAGCCCCTGGGCTCGCAATCTCCATGTGGCATTTTCTCGTCGTGAACACTTCAATTGATGTCTTGAACAGACAGCCTCACCACAAGAAAGTATCATGCTCTAGGCTCTAGGCTTTCGTAATTGTCACTTGCAGAGATGCATTGAGCTGCATGCGACCCGATCTCTGATTTTCGCCGCTCGTTTTGCTATTCTTGGCGCTTGCCACTCTTATCTTTTTCTCACTTCACATCAGACAACCGGCCTACCACTCGCTTTAGGCCCAAACAATCGTCCTTGCAATTCATCAGATAGCTTTGCAGGCGTGACATAAAGTTTAAACAGGAAGATGCCGCGTCTGATAATGTCTTACGGCCGCGTAAAGGTCGTACGGCTGGGCCTGGTCGCACTCGTGCTCTGCACTGCGCTGCTGACACTGTTGCACCACCGTCGCCAGCCGCGAGAGCCCAGCATATACGACTATACGGAAGGCCGGACTTCGCCTTGGCGTGACTGGAAGAACAAGCAGAATGCTACGCGCACGGCCGAGGTGAACTTTCTCGATCATCTCATCAAGAAGCACGGCCTCACCAACGAGGTCACTTGGTCGGCGAGGGTGGTGCAGCCCAAATATGGCGCCGGCCAGGGACGTCCGTCCATGTCCGAGGTTGCAGCCAAGTTCCTGCCGAAGGACTTTGTCAATGCTAGGATCCAGGACGCGAGCCTCAAACTGAGCGTCGATCGGACGGCGCTGAAGCTCCCCGTCGCCGGGAGTGCCAAAGGGAACGAGGTGGACGCCTCTGCGTTGCTGTTTGGCATCTCAACTACGTATTCGCGGCTGGTGTATTTGGACAACTCGTTGATGAGAGACTGGGAACGGTGGTTGTCGGACGGTACCGGGAACTCCAACGGCGCAAGCTTACTCTTGACCCTGCAGAAGAGCAGCAAGCAAGAGGCTAACTGGGTGGAGGACAAGTTGCGGTCGTTCGGGATTGATGCCACGGTCATGCTCTCAGAAGGGACCGGTGAGTCTGCGTATATCGACCTCGTGCACAAGCTCAAGAGCCATAGTGCTTCTCTCGCGCAGAAGGAAGGTGGCAGCGCCAAGAAATACATTGCTCTGGTGGACGACGACATCTTCTTCCCAAGCATGGGCAAACTCGTGCAGAAGGTCTCTAAGTTCGACCCCCAAAAAGAGCACTACATCGGCGCGCCGAGCGAGCGTTCCGACTGGGTGATTGAGTCGGACAAAACCCTGACCTACGGTGGAGGAGCGGTATTCCTTACGCCACCAATGCTCGAGCAGCTGACACAGCAACCCTGTCTGGCCCAACCCAACAAACGGGACGAGGGCTCCCCAGACAAGTCAGAGTCCCACCAGACGGGCGAACAGTGGGACCTCTTCCTGTACGAGTGCATCACCAAGCACACGTCCGTCGACCTGCACGTGCTGCCCAGCTTCTACAACCCGGAGCAGGAGCAGCTCTACAGCGACCACGACCGCCGCATCCTCGTCAACGAAGGGTACGCCTCGGGCGCGCAGCCGCTGACGCTGCACCACTACAAGAACCTGCACCGCTTCGAGGCCGGCAAGGGCCACCTCGTCGCCTCGGCCTGCGGCGAGGCCTGCTTCCTGCAGCGCTTCCGCTTCCGCGACGACTGGATCCTGGTCAACGGGTACACGCTGTCGCACTACCCCGACGGCGTCGACACCATCTCCCTCAAGAAGGAGCCCAAGAAGCAGAAGCAGCTGGACGACGGCGAGGGCGACGACCAGAAGGTCGTCTTTGGCAGGAGGATCATCGTGGACAGAGGGGCCGACGACGGCGCTTCGGGTGAAGATGTGAAGGTGGTTGCTTGGGCCGGCCGCAAGCGCACCTGGAGGCTGTTGGACGGGCGGGTCGGGGAGGGCGGCGAGATCTGGCAGGCCTATGTTAAGCGCAGGGGCGGCGGGAACTCGTTTGGGGAGATCGACGAGCGGCCCAAGGGCGATGCTGTGCATGCCGAGGAGGAGAAGACGGATAAGGACTCTGTTGTCCTTCTAATATGGCAGCCGTGAGAGGAGACGAATGGAAAGCATATGGTTCCCTGGCGTTATGCGTCTGGCAAATTGAGCTTTTGTGCATAGGTATATTGACTTATTCGACTTGATGTTCCTGTCAAATAATAGATCCTAGATTCGCGGTGCAGGTGGTGGTCTGTTTCTTGGTGAAATCATTGAATCAAGTGTGAATGGAATTAACTACTAGCTACCTATGTATACCGTCATAACATCTATATTCATTTCATGCCAGTTCGTCTAAATAACCTGTGTCACCCTCATAACTATGCGCCGCCACCGCACCCACCAATGCGAATATACCATGCAAAAGCGCAGCACTTTCCAACTCTCCAGGTCTCTACCACGTGTCGGGTCCAAAATGACCACCTTCTGGAACCGTCTTGTAGGAGCAGGCCTGCCAGTCGCAGCCAGCCTTGTACACCTCGGTTCCCCACCAGCTAAACCCCTTCATCCACCCGGGATATATGAACCCAAAGAACACCACCACAATACCAAAGGCGAGGCCAGAGTCTAGCGCCGCGCTGAGTGTCATGGTGTACTTGGCCCACCACGCCGTCGCGCGGTTCTTGATCAAATAGTTGAAGAAGAAGCACACGACCGCCCACACTGAGAAGTTGAGCCCCGTGGCAGGAGGAATCCATCCGAGCGAGCCGAAGAGCACCGGCAGGTTAATCTTCCGCACGATGCTATCCCTCCGGTGGCGGCTGTACAGCCACAGAGGTATGGGCAGCAAGGCGCCGATGAGGAACGCCCACACGAGCAGCCGGTACGTCGCTCCGGGGCCGAAGAACTCGGAGGGTCCGACAACACCCCATAGGATGGAGCCGTTGAAGTGGACCCGCGCGATGGGGCACGTAAAGCCGTTGATGGCCTCTGGCGTGCATATGCCGGGCACGTTACGAAACATCCAGTTGAGAACGCCTATCTGGGTGACTGACGAGACGATTGTGGCCACCATCTGCACGGAGAATAGGATGCGTGGAGGAATCTTCATGTAATGGCCGAGCTTGAGGTCGGCGGCGAACTTGATTCCCTGCGACGACGAGATGTAGCCGTAAGTGACGAAAACCATATTCGCCACCGGTCGTCCGGGGAAGACAGCGCCGCAAATCAGTTGGCAGATAAGGTAGATACTGCTGTGCTGGTTCGTGACGGCCATGATGATGCCTATAGGTATAAAGAGGATGCTGCAGATGCCCAGAGCGAGGAGTAAACCATACCATGGCAAATGGATCGGGTAGCTGGAAGCTGATCAGCATAGCACACAAACAACATATTAGTCGGGGCCACCTACTACTCAACGACAAAGATGCCGACGGCAGTCATGGAGACAAAGGTAAGGAGATACCAAGTCATGGGGGCATCCTTGTATCTCTTCATGAGTCTGTTGTGCACATCCTCCCTGCTCATGAGGTTGTCGATACTCGACGTAGACTGCGATAGGAATCGCCCGTTTCGACTGGCAGATGAAGTCGGTCGCACGTCACTATTCCTACGTGACACAGGCTGATACTGCAGCGTGGGTTCACCCTTTGCTTCCTTCAGCGACCGCGTCCACTGCCTCCAGATGTCTGTCCCATGCCAACATGCCGTGTGAGTAAGCAGAGAGGCAAGGCCCGCAAATTGCACGCCATAACTCAGTACATAAGTGATGGGGAGGAAGACTCTACTGTAGTTCTGGTAGGCTTCTTTATCGAAAAGGAAATCCTTGGTCAGGATCTTGCTGACGTCGTAGATATGGCCTTTATTATCGAACACCGCAGCTGACAGGATTGGCATGTAGGAAGCATAAAGCCAATTGCTATAGTAAGCAATAGGTGCAATGATCCACATGACCATCACCAGGCCCCCGACCACGTTCATGGCGGCCCAGAACGGTGTCAAAAGCGGCGATCCGATGTAAGCTATCTGAGCCCAGTCGAACGTAAGTGGGAAGAGCCCTAAGCCAGAGACGACACCAAAGAGGTTGGCAACGACGACGTTGTCGGGCGCAAACCAGGTTATGACGTTGAAGTAGCTGAGGGCGGGCATGAGAAGGCCGGGCAGGAAGTAGAAGAGAAAGCCTCCTAACCATATCACGTAGAAGAACTTCCACCGGCTGATTTTCCAGCCATTTGCTTCTTTATTCTCTTCCTTGTGGAGGGTCGTGAACATGGCAGCAGACATGAGAGTGCCAGGCCATATCATCCCACTTGGCCTAACCAGAAATCGTCTGGTAAGCCCGGCGAAAGTGTAGCCCAGGATCTGCGTCGAGAGAGTGAGCAGGAGTTGATAGACGATCCCCACGTCTTGCTTGTAGAACTGTGTCTGCTCCACGATAACGTCGGTTGCAAAAGCAAAGCCAAACGATACGTTGCTACTGACGTATACACAGCTGTGTTCCTTCTCGTTCCAGCGGCCCTGAGCCAACCAGAGCCGCAGGCGGCTGAGTCTCGACCTTTTGCCAGCAGGATCTGGCCCATCAACTGTCCGGAAGCCGTCGCTATACTCCTCCGGTGGGTCGTCGTGTCTTTTCAGGAAGTAATCCCACATGAGGCCCAGTGGGTGTACGAGCAACAATGCAATGACAGGCGTGATGGACACACTAGGGTATCGTAAGGAAAAGAATAGATTCGTCGAGGATCCGAGAAAAGAGAAAAGAGTAGCCAAGAACCACATGCGCGGCGTGTTTATAGACAAGGCGGTATTGTCTGTTGGTGCAACAGAGGCGCGAACTTGGGGGTAAGGGGAGTTGTCAGGTGGATCATCCTCTTCGAAATCATCATCGTCATCGCTGTCTTCCAGAAAGCCTGCCTCGCTGCCGTCGGTGCTGCCGTCTTTGACATCTGCCAATACATTGGTCGGTACGGCGTTGTCGGCCATGCCAAAGCGACCCTCCAGTCCTCCTATGGTTGTAGAGCCACCGAGCTCTTCCGACTGGCGCGCCGACCGTCTGCTGGCTCCCGAAAGATCGGTACGACTCTTGCGCAATCTTATACTCCGGGGCCCCGGCTCGTCGGCGCTGGAGCGATCTGTGGACGGCGAGCCGCCATTGCCGCCGAAGGTAGGGGATATGGCTCCATAGGAAGGACTCGCAAACCCGGGTGCCGAGCGCAGGAATGGAGGTTGTTTAGACTGCTTCATGAGTCGGTCGGCTTGGTCGCCCGGGTCGGCTTGAGAGCTCTCGTCGTCAATGGACTCCGAACTAGACTCAAGACTCGGGCCATGAGAGTCCTTTTTGCCAATCTCAACGAGCTCGGTGGGTGGCTGGTGTGGACCTGTAGAGGTATTTGAGGGGTCGGAGGTGTTGTCGGTAGTATGAGCAAGGAGAGTAGGCGTCAGGGTCGACGTGGGGAGCGTCGCACTTGGCTGCTCCAACGCTGCGAGTGGAAACGCCTGTGGTTCATGAGAGGAGGGATGATCGGCGGCGCCCGAATTGGTCCTGTTGCTGCGGGAAAGCGTCATATAAGCCCGTGGATTGCGGTGTGGGTTGATCGGGGAGCTACTGTATGAAACGATGGCTTTGCTGTTTAGAGGGCTCAAGCGAACCGCCGAGGAACAGGCCTGGTTGGTAGACGGCGTGCAACTTGAGGTGATGTAGGTGGGGCGATGTGGGGTGCCAATCCACAGGTCATCCAAGGTCCAGGTAAACTGGCGAAGACCAGCGACAAGTACTGCGGGCCCAACCGCAAGAGAATCAGCGGCGTAGCTTTGGTCCGCAATGGCGCACTTTCTTGCATATGACCTGCTAGATTGGGCGAATAGATAGATATGCAGCGAGGAATCACTCACAAGAGACTGCCTGAATTCCCAAAGGTCTTCAGCGTCACACGAACTATCCCTGTGAAGAAAGTAGTTGCCTAGCGTCTTACTGTGTGGTATGTTCCGAACGGTACAACGTGTGAGAAAACCAGGAAATTTTGAGACGACACATGCAGCTCGCCCGATATGACAACTCAACTGAAGAAAGAGTATCAGCGAAAAGGCATGGGTCTGTGATTGGCCGATGGACTGATGAGATTGATAAGATTGATCCGATCAAAAGGGAATCGGGTAAAAGGTGGGCCCAGACGAATCCCCGTGTGGAGATCTGTGCAGCACATGATGCAAGCCCTCTGACACATTGTATGTTCATTCCGTGTCCTCTGCCCGCCGATACGGAGCTTTCCTTGTACAGCGCAGTATTCTAGAGGAAGTTCTAGGGTTCCTGCTTTCTCCCTTGCCTCATTAGGCTCTGCAGACTAAGCTCTACCCTTCCAATTGGGCTGCCATAAACAGGCCATTGCATGTTTTGCAATGAGCATGGTCAAGGATGAATTTGCAATGGCCTCCCTAAACGCCGCCAAACAACAGCTTCGGTCTGCTATGAAGCAGAAGCTCGGGGCCGTTTCGCACGAATCGGCTTTATCACAAAGTACGCCCACTAGACCATGATCAGTACTACTACCCCTTACCACAGTAGAGAACCACTCCCGGTAATCGGAGGCGTGTCTCGAACTTGGACCCCTGCTCTTAAGACCCTTGACTCCAGCATTCTGCATCCCCTATGTCGATGTGGCTTTCACCGCACTGATGCTAAGTCACTCTTGCAGGCTCAACTGTCTTCAATGTGCTGAGGGATTTCAAACCGTATGTCGACGCTCGTCGAGTTAGCATCTTCCTCTCCATGCCTATGGGCGAAGTGCAGACCGACGCCATCGTGCGCCATGCAATTGACTCCGGCAAGGAGGTTTTCGTGCCATATCTACATCGAAATCCCCTGCCCTCACCAGATTTACCGGCCCGAGTCATGGACATGGTCCGCCTAAAGGACCTTGCAGATTACCAGTCTCTAAAGCCAGACAGATGGGGCATTCCGAGCATAGACCCGGCTACTGTCCACGAACGACAGAGGATATTGGGTGGCCCAGACGTGCACCATTCCGACCGTGCTCTGCTGGACCTTATCCTTGTGCCCGGCGTAGCCTTTGATATCAGCCCAGAGACCGGAGCTATCCGGCGACTAGGCCACGGCAAAGGGTTCTACGACTATTTCATCAACAGACTCAAGGCCAAAGCCAGGTCCCTCGGAGTGGGCGATTTCCCCGTGATGCTATACGCCTTGGCTTTGTCCGAGCAGCTGCTAAGATCGCCATCAGAGGGTTCCGTCCCTGTTGGGCCATTCGACCAGCGCCTAGACGGGTTGATTCTTGGTAACGGAGAGATTATAACGCCAGCGCAGTAAGACAGGATGGGGACTGTCAAACGGAGGGTCACGGCGTGTCGGATTCAGAGTATTTACCTAGTTTCCCATAACCGTCACTTGCAACGAGGATTGCTGAAAGGAAAATATACCCCGGAACAGCCTGTTGGAGATACTTCGAACTGGCGTGACTGTTGCATACTTTAGTTGTTGTCTTTTTGAAGCGAGGCTGAGCGCTATACACTTCAAAGTTCGGCAGGAGCATAAGAATTATTCCGACCCGGCTAAAAGTGGACCCTGGATTTGGCGGGGCATCGAAATTAGAGCCTACCACAGCAGAGGTGTCAAGCCACGGGCACACAGCAACCGCCGCAGCGGGTTCTGACGTTTTATTTTCTTTGGCTCCTTTGCTGCCTCCTTGACCTTCGTTTGACCATTATTCATACCGTTGCGCCAAGAGCAGTTCAACCCAACAACGCAAACACAGCCATCCTCCGAAACCCTTTCTCACACGACAGCGCATCTCCAGGACGAGCTGTTATGTGGGTTTAAGATACATATTGCGCAACGACTACAGCTTCCGAAACCTGACTGAGGGGCTAACTAGCGTGGTCAAGCTTCCCGAAGTTAAAACCCCCACCCAGAACTACCTACTTAGAGCCGCGGATACCATCCCCAACCGGTGTTACCTTCCATCCAACCCTCCAGCACAGACGCCCATCATGGCTTCTCATGGTGCAGCTGAACCTATGTCACCCGACACGGTGCTGGCCGCCATGGCAACCATGCGGGGTGGGGATGCGAACCGGAAGAAGGCCGCCATGGACTACCTCTCCAGTTTCCAGAAATCAGTATGTTACATCTCACGAGCATCAACTCGGCACTGCCAGGTTCCTCTGAATGCGCTGACAACTGAATAACAGAAAGATGCCTGGGCCACTACGATCGGCATTCTCCAGTCCTCCTCCGAAGCCGAAGCTCAACTGTTTGCCGCCACCACCTTGAAGGGAAAGGTATGCGATGGTGAATGTCTGGGGTACCACCGCATTTCTATTGATGAGGAGGCTCACAAGCTCGTTTATAGATCACATACGACCTCACGACCCAAGTCCCGGAGTCAGACTTGCCAGCTCTCAGGAGTCAGCTCCTGGTCCTTCTGAAGCGTTATGCGCCGGGTCCGAAGCCTGTCAGGGTACAACTATGTGTCTGCCTGGCCATTTTGGCCATCCAGATGCGTGACTGGAACGATGTGCTGCCTATGGTCGTATCAACGCTTGGCAACGACGTCGAGAGTCATGCGTGCATATTGGATTTCCTCCGCGTCCTGCCCGAAGAGGTTACCGAAGGCCGGAAGATCAACTTGTCTGTATGTGGATCACGATATCACGACCTTTTCGCCTGACCCTTCACGGCCTCCTGCGGTCAACCTCCGCTCAGAATCTAATCCGGTCGCTATAGGAAGAAGAACTTGCCCAGAGAACGGCAGAACTCCTCTCGGATAACGCAGAACAGGTAGTTCAGCTTCTCATCAGCTATGCCCAGTCTTCAGGTAATGCCCCCAGTTACTTCCTTTTTTCCAAGACCGTGGACATGGACACCCCTCTGACCTGGAAGCTAGCCGCGGCTGCGACAAATCCTCAGCTCTTTGAGTGCATCACTTCGTGGCTCAGAGAGGTCCCGATCACTGCGATTGTCAACTCGCCTTTACTTAATGTAGTCGTCGGCGGTCTGTCGCATGATCAGTCGCTCCAGGCAGCCGCTGAGTGTCTGGGTAACATTTGCCGGGAGACAAGGGATGTGGATGACAACATCGACGCTATCAAGGTTTTGCTTCCTCTGGTAGTGGAGCAAAGACCGCGCATTCAGAAGGCTGTGGACGATGAGGATATTGAAGCCTTCAAGTCGCTCACAAGACTCTTCTCGGATGCCGGCGATTCTTGGGTAGTGCTTATCGCTAGGGAACCCCACCACTTCCGACCACTCGTTGATGCGATTCTAGAGTGCGCCGCCAGGGACAAGGATCGCGATGTTATTGAGTACACGTTCGGTTTCTGGTACGAGCTGAAGCAACTTATCGTCCTCGACCGCTATGCGCAGTCGAGGGTGCAGATGGTTGAAGTTTACTCGAAACTAGTCGATGTTCTGATGAAACTCCTGCAATACCCGGAGCCCGAGAGCGGCGACGAACTCGACTTGTTCGATGGTGATCGCGAGCAAGAAGAGAAGTTTCGGGAGTTCCGGCACCACATGGGCGATACGCTGAAGGACTGCTGCGAGGTCATGGGAACTCCCGAGTGCCTAGCGAAGGTCCTCGATGCTATAAAGCTCTGGATGCAGAAGTACGGCAGCCAAGCTACGCAGACGTCCGTCCCTCACTGGCAAGAGCTGGAATCACCCCTGTTCTCTATGCGAGCAATGGGGAGAATGGTCGATACAGAGGAGAGCGTCGTTCTACCCCAACTGATGCCTCTCCTCGTTCAGATACCCAGCCACGAGAAACTACGATTCGCCGCCATCATGGTGTTTGGCCGCTACACCGAGTGGACTGCGAAGCACCCAGAATTCCTTGAGTCGCAGTTTACCTACATCGTGTCCTCTTTTCAGGCTGACTCCAAGGAGATTGTCCGAGCTGCGGCCCAAGCTATCAAATTCTTCTGCACCGACTGTAAACACCTGCTCGGAGATCAGGTCATTCAGCTGCAGTCCTTCTACGATCAGATTCTTGACAAGCTTCCGCCAAGCTCTCAGGAGGAGATAACTGAAGGTGTCGCCAACGTTGTCGGGGTGCAGAAGGTTGAGGATATTTACAAGCTCCTCAAGCTGTACTGCGATCCCCTCATAACGAGACTCATGGTCAAAGCTAACAATGCCACCACAGAGGATGGCAAGATCGAGGTTGCCGGTATGTTTCATTTCATTCATCCCGCTTTAGAGGTGCATGCCTGACTGATATCCGTCCAGATCACATTCAGCTGCTCAAGATCTTTGCTCAATACGTCGTGCCATATGTGGAATATAAGCAAGAGAACCCTGCTGTCAAGTATTGGCAAGAGGTTTTCCCAGTTATGACCAAGGTGTTGGACAGCTTCGTCGACTTCGTACCGATCTGTGAGAGGATCTGTAGATGTTGGCGGACAATGCTCACCTCATACCGCACAGATATGGCACCGCTTCTAGGGCCAATGGCAGAGAAGCTAGCTGAGGGCTTTACCAAGTCCAATCAAGGCTGCTTCCTATGGGTGACCGGTGCGGTTCTCCGTGAGTTCTCAGAGGACAGAGAACACACGGATGACACAGTCGTGGAGAACATTTACGTCTTCTTCGAAGCACAAGCCACGAATGTGCTCAGGGTAATGAGCTCTCTTCCGGCCTATGAGCTACCCGATGTCATTGAAGACTTCTTCCGCTTGCTTATCGATGCACTACTATACTATCCGCACAAGCTGGTTGCATCGCCCCTTTTTATCCCCATTTTCCAGGCCGCCATATCAGCTCTGGCCCTGGAACAGCAAGACCCCCTATCAGCGACCCTTCATTACATACGCGATGTCATCAGCTATGGCGGCAACAACCCCGCCTCATCTGTGGGACTGGCTGCGGAACATGTCCAACATCAAGTGAAGCAAGTCTTGCTTGCTCACGGCGAGACGCTGATCAACCGAATCCTCGCCGGAATGATGATAACGTTCCCGCGTGATTGCTTCGCAGACGGTAGTGGTGTGCTGCTCGGCATGTTCGAGCTGCTTCCTGAGCAGACGACACAATGGGTGGACCACACGATCAGACTGCTCCCTCAGGGTACCATCACGGAGACGGAAGCAAACCGGCTCATGATCAAGATAAAGGAGAAGCTCAGCGGTTCGGACGCGGGAGGTCTCAGGCAGGTCAGGGCCCTGCTTCAAGACTTCACGAATACATACCGGCGGCGCTATGTTGCGCCGCGAGACGGCTTGGGACACTTAGAAGCCGCCCGGTTTCATTTCGAAGGCTAGGATAGCCCTTCAAGGCCCGGGTGTGTGAATCAGGACGAACAGGCGTCTCACAATATACGATCCACACGACAGTGTCATACGACAGTGCGATTGGTCGAGTGGAATGAGAAAAGGACCATGAGGTCAGGCTCGGGCGGCGGTCCCGAGCCAATTTGGCGCGGCGAAGTTTGCATGTTGGAGGGAGTAGCGGGCGTGCCTGAGTTTCAGATCTTCTGCGAGGACGAGGGACGAGGATGAATTATATGGTGGTTCTGGCGTGGGTTGGGATGGCATATCATCGCGGATGGGACGCTGGTCATACAGATTGACTGTTGAGGAGGGAAGCTGTAGATACCTAGCATAGAATAAACCACACGACATAGATACATAGGAGGATCAACGGTAGCAGAACAAGAGAAGCAGTAGCGGAGCTAATGCCGGAGATGGCTCGGACGCTTTTTGGCCCAGCAGATACTTAGGTAGCTCGAAAGCCCATTGTCGGCATGGAGGATATCCAGTATCGTTTTACGAACATTTGTGTGAATCGCTCTATTGCCTATTCTGTAGTGTCCGCCACCCGAAAAGACATCAGAACGTACCAAGCAAGCTAGAGTTTGCAAGAAGAACATTACTCGAGTTGCTTCCTCTCTCACTTAAGCATTTTCTTGAAATAACTCACGGGTATGTACTCCTTCTCGCCGTTGTCCGCGTGCGTATGCAAGTACCCCTTGTTATCCTGGTGAAAAATAACATAACCCATCTTGACGTACCAATGCTCATTCGATATCTAACACAATCTCTGCGTTAGCATTCCTTTCTTCCCCGCGTTCCTCCACGAATAGAAGCAAGACTCACCTTAGGAAGCGGATTTCCGTTCTGAACGTAGAACCGCTGCAACGCGTCGGGGCGCATCTGGTACTCGTGCAGGATGGTGTCGAGGATGCACATGTCGGCGCCCAGCTGGTCTCGCGCGACTTCCTCGACGGCGCGCATGGTGATACCGCCGTAGCCGTGGCTCTGGAGGGCGTAGGACACGTACAGCTTGCCGATGCAGGCCACTCCGGAAGGAGGTAGGGACAGCCGCTGGAGTTCTGACGAGGGAGGGAGGATGAGGGCCACGTGGCCTACTGGGTGGATGGGCTGGTTTGTTGGCGTCCGGGCATGACCCTTCCAAGACTCTGTTGCGGTGTCTGTAAGGGGGGCATTTTCCTGCGTCGGGTTGTCAGGATAGAAGTGTCTTGACTGAGAGATCTATGTCAACTGCACAGTGAGTTGTCACTGACCTTGGGGTATTTCTCGATATGTGTGGCTATTTGTGAATCACGATCTGACACAGTGTCTGAGAGGACCTTTGTTAAGGGGTAAAGTCAGCTATACATTTTGCCTGACTATGTATGGGGGACAGCTGAGACTTACAAGCCAATACATCATCATCTTCCCATCTTTGCACTTCTCTATCCATTCAGGGATCTCACCAAACCTCCATCCGCATGCAACGCGCTGTAGATAGGCGCGCTGGGTATGGTCCTCGGAGGTGAAGTCCCAAGGGACAAGATCTAACTTGGACGGGCCAGGCAAGACACTTAACTTTGCCATTGCTTGTTCTTGCTCTCTTATAACGGTTTCCAAGAATGTGATATCAAACTCGGCAGTAAGAACAGTCACGACACGGCAAGAGCTTTTATATTCGATTCTGTGGCGAACTCAGATCTACAACTATTTATCTCTTATACTGTGACCGGACCTTAACACTTTGTCAATCCGACGCGATCCGCTTTTCGGCATGTTGAGCTTGTCTCTCAGTTACGCCCTTCGGTGGAGCCGTCGTATTCGCCCAACGGACTCGGACCGGTGCGTACGGAACGAACCAATATCGGTGGGTTTAAGCACCCTTAAGATCTCACCTCATCTTGAAGGAGCCGGGCTTGGCCCAAACAGGAAGGATGATAGTCACATACAAATTGGAGATTGCGACCGAATCTATAGATGTACAAGCTCCCAAGGGTGTTGAGAGTCACCAGTCTAGGTATGTCATTTGTCATGCTAGGTATGCGCTATAGTTTGCAATGAGAAACGATGCCAAGGACAAAACCAAATAAATATTTCCGTCCAAAAACGCCTCACCAATGCATGTTCAAACTATCAAATGATCCGCTTTGCTCTTGGTACGGGGAAAGATGTTGCTCAACTTCCCTTATTTTGATCCCTTAGGAGGAGTCCACTCGCTCAGCCACTTCTTCATCGTCGCCAGCTCCTGCTCGAGCACCGAGTTCTCCTCGGGTATATCATCCAAGATGAGATCCGGAACGTGGTTACCCTTCTTCACGACGTAGATGGGCGCAGCGTCCGACGACTTCAGCGGACCGCCAGGCCGGTGCGTCGAGCTCACCGTCGCCTCGATCCAGGGATCGAACTCGCCCTGCAGGAACATGACGCGCTCGAAGTCGGCGTCCCACCCGCCCGTGTACATGTTGAGGTGCTCCGCGGTCCAGCCCTCGACGCTGCCGGCTCGGAAGCCGTTGGTCTGCGGGAACATGAGCGCGCACTGCCGCTGGAAGTGCTCCGGCCGCAGGAGCGAGGAGACGACGTGCTGCCCGTCGTTCTGCGGCGGTCCCACCTGCCACCAGCTGAATGGGTTGTGGCACAGCAGCCAGCTCCACTGCCGGTCATCCTCGAGGTCGGCCGGGTCGTCCCACACGATGTCGTCCGAGTAGGTGCTGCAGTCGGCCTTGCGACACGTCTTGCCGCTCGTGGCGTTCACCCAGGATGCGTACCCGAGGAGCGCCGTCTCGAGACCTACGCCGTTCGGGCTGGTGGTGCCGGCCTGTCCGCTTGAGGACCCAGTTTCGATCCAGTCGCAGAAATCGAAGACGTTCTCCTCGTCCGACTGCCAGCTCCACAGGGGGATGGTGATGCGAGAGGCGAAGTCATCGGGGTGGTCGAGCTGTTCGAGGCCGAAGAGGGTCTGAAGGTCATTGATATCTTCCTTGTTACCAGAAGCAAAGACGTCGTCGATGTACGAGATGACGGCCTTGAGGTCCTTGCTGCAGTTTTGCGGAATGGCGCGCTCCACGGCGTCGAAGTAGGGGTAGAAGTCGTAGATGGCCTCCACCACGGCCGAGCTGGCGTGGTAAGCCCAGAACGTGCCAGGATCGATGACCGAAGTCCAGGCTGCGAGGGCGCCAGCGTAGCTGCCGCCGACGAGAACCCACGGGGAGTTGGGGGCGTTGGCGTCGCCGTTCGTCTCGTCGAACTCGAGCTGTACTGTCTGGGCGAAATATGTCATGTCGTAAACTGACTGGGGGAGATCGAGGTACTGTAGGGTTTCAGCTGTCAGCTCGTCGAACGGGATGGACTGTCCCCAGTATCGATCTGTAAGCTTTGTATTAGCGAACTGTGAAGGGCACAGACGGAATGGAACATCGACATACGTTCGATGACTATAACCGCCCCATCGAAAGCCTCCGCGTACTTTCCGCTTATCGTGCCCTCTTCCAGGTACCCCACGAAGTTATCTGCCGCTGATTCCCCAACATTAAACAAGAAAATCGGTGAGCCGGGGCCTTTGTAGTGTGTTGCATCCCACCAGTACCGCTGGTTGAAAGTCCCCTTGCCAGGGTCGCTATGGTCTAGAAGCTGGTCGAATGTGCCGTTGCTGACTAGGTCTGGACTCGGATGAGCATGCTGCTTGATACCTCTCGATCTCTTTTGTATGGCCGCCGCCGTCAATGGTTTGAAGTCTGCAACGGCTGTTGCGGCAAGCGCCACTAGCCCGATGGCGGAGGACAACCACGAGCTCTTCATAGAGAGGGTGATGACCGTCCAGTACCAGGATATACGAAACAGTCCGACAACGACTAAGGAGAGGATAGAAATAGAGATCTAACTCTCTGCAAGGGAATCGACAGAGTCACGAGCATATTCCGGATTGAAAAGAGCAGAGGATGGCTCTCATCTTATATCTAAAGCCGCTATTGGGCTTACCGGTAGACCCAGGCCCGCCATGCTTCCTGTGGCTTGAGCGGTTCAGCTCATTGCGAGCAGAACAGAGCCGTGGTAGTGGCTGGTTTCTTATGCCAAGGCCAGTGGTGGGATTCTCAGCCTCAGCTAGCGGGTTGTTGCTTGACTGTTCTCAGTCCATGTTGGCTCTTTGTCTCTGGGATGAAGGGGGTTAAGATTACGAGCCATCCCTCTTGAGGTTAGAGTAATTGGCATAGGGCTGTGGCCTCACCGCCGACTGGCCAGGGAAAGAGCATCGGGCGCATTGCCTCCTGATTTGGGTCAAAGTCGCGATCTGGGCCCATCAGTTCTGCTTATCTTCGGTGCTCTGTTTGCAGCGGTCATGCTGTCACTCGCAAGCGGACAGTACCCGCGTAGCAAAGCCACACGAACAGCGCATGTTTCGAATCCCGGGAACCCCTCGCAGAGGACCCTGTTACCGACGGATTCCCGACCAGGATGTCATAAGCGGATTGGGAAATCGGGAGTCAACATGCCAAATGTTGTCTAGCTAGATCCATAACTGCAGGGGAATCATAGAGCTTTTCAGGGTTAGCTGGTTGTCAGCAGACAAGCGAAAGGAAGGGAGATTGAACTGGGGAGCGAAGAAGAAAACACGCTGTACTGTGGCGTACCGAACCAACTATGGTGTCTACTAATTGATGTCGTCTCCGCTGGTCAAATGATCCCGATTTCTTGTCGTTCCCCAAGTTAAGTTCGGAAGCGAGTCGCGCCACCCATCGGCGAGCCACTGCTCTCCCTGCCCGTCGCCGCAAAGGACACCGGTCTTGGAGATGAGAGCCCCTCCTGTCCGCGGCTAGCGGCAGCGCAGTTCGTCGCCGAGAATTCGGCGCAGGCAGTGCTACCGTGCTACGGACCAATCCGTCAGCAGTCTGTGCACACTCTATTTTGTGCAACGCCAACACTAAATCTGGGGCAGGAAAACAGACTCATTAGACTTAGTGTAGGCGTCCCGAGCTTGGCATCCCCAAGCTACTCGACCTTTTGACTTCAGCGTTCTCCAGTCTGCAGGCAGTAGCATTGAGGAGGATCTGGGATCCATGGTTATCATGTGCACCAGCGGTCTAACTACCTTATGGGTGCAGGGTTCTGGTTGGAGACACAGCAGACCGGTTAGGTCGACTAGAGACTGGATGTTGCCAGCGACGCTCACTTACAACTATCTCCAGGTATGTCTATTATATGGCTTTTCGATCGACGCTGCTTATAGCATGACTGGGGCGTGTACCTGTTACGCCCACGATGCCTTGGCTGGTCCTCCAAAATGGGCGAAGCCAGAGACACGTCAATAGCAGACCTCCTACTAGGATAAACGGAAAGGTCATCTTTAAACCGGACAAAAATAAATAAAGCAAAAGAAAACGAACATAAATCCTTCGTCATCTCATGTGTCTTCGTTTGCTGCTTGAGGCCGCGCCGAATAGTTGTCTCAGGAGCCGTCTTTTCCCCGAAACGCCAATAATCCCACCACGCTCTTCGCTCGTCTTCCCCCACAAAGGATACGTGAGACGTCAGATTCGCCTCAGGCATTGCTGACGAAGAATCGAAACCATACGCCTACCGTTAGTCGCTGGTTGAAAAAGCAGACGTCCGGTGGTTAGCTTGGTGTATATTGAGGATCCGGAAGCGGCAAGATACTTGCTCAGTCGAACTGTCCGATCTGCTGTTGGGTCATGAAGGCGTCCACTGAGTCCAGTAATATTTCCGGAATGGCCATATCAAGATTGGCGAGTGATTCTATTCCGCCCGGTGCAGCCCTTGACCAAGATCCATGTTCATGCTTTTCAAGGAAGTCGTAAAAGACGCGCTCATTGTTGACAAACGCTGTATCTGTTTCCTTCCCATCCACGTCCATCCGTGAGCCTGCGGCCGGCAAGGCGTATGCCGCTTCCGGGTGAGTCGGAGACTGCTGCTGCTGTTGCGGGTAGTGGAAGGCAGAAGAACCCGAATAGCTGCCATTTCCGCGCCAGTTTACTGTGTCAGTCGGTCGGTAACCCTCTGATGAGAGTGGCGCGCCTGTCTGCATTTGGGTGTCTGCTAAAGCCGACCTGTTGCTGACGCTGTTGATGGCAGTAAAAGACCCTGAAACGATTGATTTGGGCGTCCTCACAGGATTCGTCAGATTTGGGTTGTCCAGACCGACAGACGATCCGCGGTCAGATTGGTCATCAAAGGTGTCTGGCCTCTCTGCATCTGGCAGGATAGAGCCATTGTTAACGACCTTCAACCCGTGCACCTTCCATTCTTCTAGCCCGCCTCCGCCGCCGCCTAGTCGTAGACTGAGTCTACCTGCTCCGGTATGTCCAGCGAGGAACTGATTCTTCTTTTCAAATCGAGCAAACTGTTCCTTCACCTCGCAGTACAGTCGGTCCATATCCCTGAAGTACTTAGTGTATGTCGCAGCTAGATTCAACCACGACGACATCCGACATAAAGTCTGGTAGGCGACACCTGTGGGTCCGCTGATCTTGACATCGAGCGGTGCGCCAGTGTCCCTGGCTTCCTTAAATTCACGACCAAGCATGTGCCCCTTTTGATCCATCTGGGGGAAGTGGTGGGCATATATGCCTACAAACGAGGCAGTCCAGACCGAGAAGACGACGAGCGACGACATAGGCAGCTTGTCGCCACATAATTCTATGAGCTCCACGACATCTTTTGCAGCTTGGAAGACCTGCTCGGCGCTCTCCTCCCAGAATCCGTCCGGAACTTTGAATTCTGACGGGGAGAAGGTAGGCTCATCTAGAGGGCCGGTAGGCCCCGAGCATCGGATCGGTATGAAAGGTATGTACTCGCGATGTAACATCATCGAGCAGAGAGAGCCTAACATGTGCAGTGACACGTAGACACTGCTGGCTTGATGGTTCTCATGCCTATGGTAGTTGCCGGTTGATAGCTGGAAGACCTCGGGCAGGTCTGTGTAGAAATCGGACATGTCCTGGCGCAACTGACGGAACCGCGAGGCTTCGTGCCAAGGAGCCACGCCTTTCTTTTCACTAAGTCGGCCGCCAGCATGACAGAATTTGGATATTTCGCCCCAAATGTCAACAAGACGGATGAAGCAGCCAAGCACACTGTCGCCCTTTGTGGGCACTTGCCTTGGTTCGCCATCGTCCGGTTTGAGGAAGCTCGTCACAACATTTTCTGACAAGTCGAAGCTTACCTCGGAGCACGGTAGTTGGATTTGCAAGTCCTCAGAGCGGATAGTTGAGACCCGCTCTTTCCCGCAGGCGAGCATCCTGTCGAGTATCAAGCAACTGAACATGGTCCGTCTCCTGATTTCCCTGTCGACTACTGTCTGCGGACTTGAAACTGATGCCCTGGAGAATGGGCCAGGTGCCCGAGATCGTCTCGAAGAGGATGCGTCTTCCTTATCTCCGAATCCTAGACGAAGTGCTTGAGCCATGCGTATGGCAAGCCCGACGTACATCCAGGCGCCGAGCCCTCCAGTCTGGGCCTTCGCCTCCGTCCATTCGTACAGACCGAGCATAAGGAAGGCCTGCACGCGCTCGACGGACGCAACGCTTACAGAGACGCTTAGGGGCCCTAGAGCTGTGACCAGTGCCTTTGCAAAGTAGTCTGACGCCGCAGAAGCATCACTGTTGAGTGAAACAGGCCTATTCTTAGTAGTTCCAGGGACCGGCATGCGCGAATTGGCAACATATTTGACCAGGTCGGGATGGAAGCGGGCAGTCAAGGTTAAGATGCCGAGTAGGACAAGGTTGGTCTCAGGTGACGTCTCCGACGCCCTAGCCCTAAACTTGCTTCCCATCTTGTCCTTCAAGGAGGCGAGATGGAGGAATGGGAGCTCTGTAGCAAAGTGCAGCCTGTACAGGTCAAAGACTTGAGACCAGACCGCCGGGGAAAGATAGTTGGCGGACAAGATCTCCTCCGCAAAGGCGGCAGCATCGCTTTCGTCCGGTCGCGAGATTTCCTCAATCCTCTTGACCCTTTTCCTCTCTGAGCCGCCATGTTCCGACTTGCCAGCCGTGGGTGGCTCTGGGCGTTTCGCTGGCAGAGGTGCGACATCAGGATATTCACACTTCTTGCCTGCCTTAAGGCATGTGTCGCAAGGGCCGCTCGGTCCTTGATTGTCGCACTTGATTTTGGACTTGCGACAACGAAGGCATGCTATACTAGACCGCAGCGGGGCGCGTTTGGCTTTCTTGTCGTCCCCGGCTGCCAGCATTGTTCCAGCCCTTCGAAATACCGTATCATCTTCAGCGGCAGCAGCGGTGGATCCTGAGGCTAGCGGTGCAGCCCTGATGGCCGCCGCCGCTAAGGGGGTCCTGCCACTACTACTAGGAAGAGGTTGGCGGTGCTGCGACCGCTGCGATGTGTTATATGACTGAGGAGATAATTTGGCGGGCGGGATGGACGGCGAGTCGCCCGGCGCCGGTTGAGCGAAAGTCTCCTCGAGTTGCCGTTTTGCAGTAGCGTAATACGTTTCATCGACGTCGGCTGGATCGGGAGGTGAGAGTATAGACTGGATACTCGTACGCTGGGATGGAATCGTGCCGGCTGAGGGGTCGGCAAGCGACCCTGACACTGTTTATAAGTTGCCGGTATGTCGCCGGTTCAGTACAAGTACCGAGTGGATGTCCCTTGGAAGACCCTAAGGAGCGTATCCGACTCCGATATTAACGAAAGGAATTCAATATGACCTGAAAGCCTGTCCAAGCTTTATCTTTCACCCAACTGTAGCGGCTAAGTAGGGTTCAACAGGAACCAGCCACGGAATATCGTTCCGTTGCGTCTCGGCAGGCGAATAGGAAGGTCAAATCAGCGAGAACGGCAGAGGGAGAGGGTGCACGATGTGTGCGACTAGTATCCGCGGGTAATGCAAGCACCCGCAGTCGTTCCAAGCTCAAAGTCGTCTAACTGGTCCTTTACAATGAAAGCGGGCGCAGGTGTTCCTGACTTGGGCAGGTCAACGGGATTTGGTACAATCGGAGAGGGGGTGCGCTACTTGAGGAACAGCCGTTCCTAGGTTGGGGAGTGTACGACAAGGAGAGCCGGGTGGTTCTGGACGGGTGCCGTTGGTGCAGGGCGTGACTGCGATGTGTGGTGCGCTGGTGTTGCACTACTGCCAGTGTGCTCGTTGTATGCGCGTGTCGTCGTGTCGTTGGGAGCTGCAGAAAGATAGCTCAAGCTGTGTCTGACAGCATGAAGTGCAACGGCAAAGCGAACAGCCCACGATAAATACAATTGGTTCCTCGGTGCATGCGCCGTCAGCAGAGGTTCAAGCTGCCTTCCAATTCCGGTCCTTGGGTCGATGAGCACCTCAGTCCCTGCGGCAATGTGGATTCTACGCAGTAAAGAACAAGAGTCGGGTCACACAGCGAAAATCGGCGAAGCAAATCGGATGGCCCGATTGATTTTGGTGACCTCGGGGGGTTTTAAGGAAATCGCGCCATTAAACTGGTTCGGGAAAAGCGGACTTGAAAGGACTGGACGGGCTGAACGGGGGCAGGGGGGCAGCAGGGCAGTCGGGGTTATCGCTAAGGAAGGCACGGGACGCTAACGCTACTTATAGCACGGACCAGCTCGCCAGTTCGTCCCGTCCGGGGGTCGGCTTGTGGAATCCGTGGGCAATTGTTTCTCAATGTGAACCAGGGTCTTTTGCAAGGGAGCTGGATATTCAACCGCCATAAAAGCCACTCCATGTCTTTGGATCCTATTCTGGTCTGGATTTGTCGACAACAGCGCGGTTGACTCTACGGTGTGTGTTCATATTGTGATGATCTCGTCGCAGTAGAATGCAGATCAATGCTTGTGAGGCACATGTCCAACGAAATCCAAACTTCCAGGTACATGACTACCAGGTTTGCCGAGCAGCTGCACCCTTCAATTTCTGCCCTTCGCGGAAGGAACGAGATAAGATGATTGAGATGAAATATCTGTCGAGCTCATTCTTCACCCACTTATCGGCAGAAGATTCGTCGATCAATAGCGAAGATACATCCAGGTCCCAATATCGCCGGCAGTCACTCGCTGGCTGGAAGGAAGATCAGATCTGGGCCTGACTGGCGTACCGGTAGTGTGCACGAGATGGATCCACGATCCACCCGAGACGGCATCGCTCCGTTAGCCGCATCTCCACACACAGATCTCCAACGTCGGGTCGGCTTTGCTCCAGTTTGCGACAGTAGCCATCCGAAACTCGTGATAATACGGAGAGTACGTCTACTTACCTCACATGTCGGAAGTCCACAATGAAAGACACCCTTGCCGACGCTGAGACTTATCTTACCTCTCCGGACCGCGTTCAGGCTGAGCTTGAGATCGTGGCTGGAGGCGAGGGAGATAAAAGAAATGGTGGCGGACCACGATCGCGTGTGACCGCGTACTCCGTCAATCCAATGACATCCCGCCTGATGCTCAGTTGGTTTTAGAAACCCGTCATTCTTTTTTCGCCTCGTCATTGAACCGCCACCGACCTCCAAAGGCCTTTGCTCCACCCATTTACCTTGATTAAGCGCCGCTGGGGGTTTGCCAAGCACTGGCCGAGACATTGGATCGTCATCAGCCATTTCAGTCTCACATTTTCTTTCCTGACCAAAGTTCACGTTTCTTCCATAACGACATCCGCCAAGTACTGCCGCTTTACCTACCGGCTGCCTACTGCCTACTATATCTCCCTTACTATTTACATTGTCCTTGACATCGCCGTTGTTGTGCTACTCTTCAGTTTCCCATCACCTCAAGCCCCGCAACCCTCTCCACAATCTGAACCTGCCCCGCTGTGGGAGGAATTACATCACGCTCCGATAAGGTACGACGTGCAAACGGGAGGCAGCCGACAACAAGCCAGTCAATCTCTTTGACAGCTTCTTCAGAACGCAAATCAAGTGATTCAAGAAGAGAGCGGCGTCATAGCACAAGGATCGACATGGCCTCGGGAAACAATGTGAGTATCGAACTAGACCGCAGTCCTCCGCCACAAAATCAAGTTCTCAGGCAGCTAACCGTGATATTCCCCCCACCCTAGGATCCCAAGCTACTCTATGCCATCGAAGGCGTGTCGGCTTACCACATTGCCAACGGCAAGGAAGAATCACTCACGCCAGGAGGGCCCCAGACGCTCTCGCTGTTGATGGTGCCTACCAGTTCAATTTTCGCCGATCCTGCCCATGTCGACGCTGCAGGGAACACCGAGGAAGACTTCTACCTTCATCTCCACCTACCTCCTGAGCTGGACCTGCCGCTGCCGGCTACCACCCAAATCTATCACCAGCCCCCGACCAGTTACCTGATCCCTAGGTGGGATCTGGGCCCGGACAGCGGCGCATTCACCCGTATACAGTTCCCAGCTATCGGCAGCCGCAAAGGGGTCCAGGAGGATGTCGATACCTTTGAGACGATACTGGCACAGTGCACTGCTTTTCTTGAGCGGGCACAGCCACCCCAGATTGGAAAGAGCGAGAAGCAAACACAAGCGCAAACCCAGGGCAGCGCAAGCAGTTCCTCCAAGAGTTATGCGTCAAAGCCGAAGTCCGGAGGCGGAGAGGAACTTCCGCCGTATAATCCGGCCGACTACAAGCCAGGCGAGGGATACGCCAAGGGCAGCGCCAGTTCCCACCAAGGCGGCCAGATCGTTCTGATCGATGAGGAGGACGGTAGCGTCATCGGAGAGCTCACTGACGGATACAACATTGTCGAAGGCGGTGGCCTGCAGCCCGGTTCCAAAGGTACGATAACGGCGCCCAGAGTTTGTACACGATCTCGCAATTTAGCAGCTGCTAACACTATGTGAACAGACCCTGTTCAGATTACACTCCCCTCAGATGGCGGCCAGCAGATCGCGGTTGCACCGGCATCCCGCGAGCAGGTGGATATGCTCATGCACCCGGCATACAAGAAATCAACCATCGTGACAAACGCCGCAGCGGCATCACGGCTGATAGTTACCACGTCCGACAAGATCTCCAAGATGCTCCAGGGGCAGGCCGACTCCTTCACTAAGAAGACGCAGCCCTACTCCAAGCCGGTCGAGTTCAAGCCCTCGACGCGCGAGCACATCCGTCGCATCAACACCTTTACCGGGAACGCCGCCGGGCTGTCGGCGAAGACGGTCGGCTCCATAGGCAAAGTCGCCCAGAACCTGGGCGCCACGCTGGCCAAGAAGGGCCAGAAGGGCGGCAAGGGCTACGGTCCGGACGGGCAACCGCTCGAGGACTACAAGCCAGGCCTGCTGAACAAGAGTTTCATGGCCTTCTCAACCGTCGCAGACGGCATCGACCAGGCGGCCAGGAACCTGCTCGGCTCGACGTCTTCGGCCGCCACCACCGTCGTGACGCACAAGTGGGGCCCCGAGGCTGGGGACATCACCAAGAGCCTGGGTGGAGGGGTCAAGAACGTCGGCCTCGTGTACATTGACGTGACGGGCGTGTCGAGGAGAGCCATTCTCAAGAGCGTCGCCAAGGGTATGGTCGTGGGCAAGACGTCCGATGGCGCCCAGGTCATCGTCGGCGGTGGTGATGGCGGCGTGTTGACGCAACCGGACCAGGACCTCGGGGGCTCATCCGACACGGCGAGCTATGTTAGCGCTCTTGATAAGAAGCCTGTGGATAACAAGACCTTCGTATGAGGTGTGTGAGAGTCTACTGCAGGCTTGCGAGCGCGTTTCTTTGAGCTCGGATGACTTTTGTCCGGCAATGTAATGACAGCATGGCATTCAGCATTCAGATCGTAAACGACGCGATAATTTGAGAGGTCAAGGAATGCTGCAGCGGAATCAAACGGCATGCAGGTGACTAGCTGGTCTGGGGCACAACGGAGGCAGTCTCTTATTCTATGAGAGTCTTGTGAGATAGTATATTCATATACGTGTACTTCTGCACATATAATCCACCTTTTATTGAAACACGTTTGTACGTGCTACAGAGGGAATCTTCTGATCAGGAACGTTGATTGTAAGGAAGTCGAAGGTACACTTGAACGGTTAACGGGATATAAAATAAAATCCATGTCCAGGTCTGTGAGTATGTATGCAGAGTACCGATCCTCCTACTCCGAACGCCATGCAGTTGTCTATAATCAATGTGCCACCTAAAACCCACTTCCAACCAAATCCTAGAAAGCAACTTCCAACCCCCTGTCAGAATGCCGAGAAGCAACAGTCAGTACCAGTACAGCACGCTTCACACTCGACGTCAAGATCAAAGGAAACGCCGTGTAGCATCAAAGCGACGTCTTTATTCTAGCCTGATCTGTGGAGAATTCGCCGCAGACCTCGCTTGCTGGGCATCTTCCGCAGCGTTCGTGAGGGACAGGTACGCAGTCCATGCGATACCGATAGTCGAAACAAAGGGCTGAATTAGAAAGGGGCATTAGAAACTAAGACCAGAAATACCCAGACGACGTAGCATATCAGAAGGAACTTACAAGCTGAAACTGCACGGGCATCAACCGGAAGTTGATGACCTGCACGGCCGGCCAAAGCATGAAGTTCGCCTTGAGCGTCGGCACGTACATGTCGCGCAGCTTGGACTCGACGGCCCGGCGGCCGCCACCCTCGGCGACGGTCATGGCGGTGAAGAAGACGCCGAGGCCGAAGGGGGCGAAGATGAGCTGGTCGAAGACGACGCGCTTCATGGCCGGCACGAAGGCGGCCGTCTTGGTGATGGGGAAGGACTTCTCGAGGAACTTGAACCAGCGGAACTGGAGCGGCGCCATGCAGAAGCCGTAGGCCATGAAGCGCGTCAGACGCTCGAAGTCGAAGGGCGGGGGCAAGAACTTCGAGTCCGGCACGAGCTCGCGGTCGCTGAAGGGGTTCTTGCGGTCGAGCTCGTGGATCTCGATGGCGATGGGGTCCTGCTTCGGGCTCAGGGGGGCACCGGCGCTCTTTCGGACGGCCCGTTCCCGGATCGCGGTTATGGACTGGGCCACCGTGTCGGCGACGCCTCCGAGGACGGCGTTGGTCACCATCATGGTGAGGACTACGAGTTGATGAGCGTTAGCATGTCGTGATGTCATTGATACGGTGACTATGTGTAACTGGAGGACGTACTGGGTCGCTCGTCGTAATAGGCATTGAAGCGGCTGGATAATCGTGCGAGGAGAGCCATTTCTATGAAGAAGACGACTGCGTGGAGGAGAGGCTAGACGGACGGGGAGGTTAGTCTTTGCTTATGGAAATGTCATAGATGAAACTGGCACGCTGAGGAGGATAGCGTCGCTCTATTTGTGAGACCTGAGGAGAGGACGGTAGAACGAGCGGTACATACGATGCGGTCGTAGATGTATTTACTATTGATCGCACGAAGCCAGCGGCGTCGGTTGAGATCCCAGGTCATTGTGGAAGATGTTCAGAGACAGGGCAGGTCCAGGAGTTTAGAAAAACGGTTGACAAGACCGAAAGCGCTAGAGGACGATCTTCAAAGGGTCCTTGTTGGCGTTGTGCAGGTTCAGGGTGGGACGTGACCGTGAAGATGGAGCAATGACGACAGAGCTCATCCAAAAGTGTTATCTGTCGTAACCTAAGGCAATCGCCAATGACGCTTCGACGGGACCAGGTGGCAGCTGTTCTGACAGCCGACCAACTGTACCTTCCTGGGTTGAAAGCTGACTGCAAGTCTCCTCAGGCCCAACCGAGTGGTGATTCGACCGATGGCACTGCTTGAAATTGACCTTTGATGGCTGGAGACGAGGCGATCTAGTTTAAATAGCTGAAGTATGTTGATGAGACGAGACGGAAGCGGAGATGGGCGCTAGGAGAAGGGATGAAGCAACTCGCAGAGGCTGTGTCTCGCCGGACCGACAGCCCTATGGCACCTGTTAAGAGAGCAACGTGGATAAGGAAGGGAATATCCTTCAAGTCTCTATAACAACTTGCGTATACTAAGGTAGTACCATTGGATTCTCAAGGTAGTAACGCAACCTTCTGATTATGAGCTTGTAACTCAAATTTCCCCTTCTCGACGCTATCATAGATAGTTTCCCCTTTAGTTGTGGAGTCTTAAGGATACGTGAAGAATGTCCTTCTGTCCCACAATAGTGTGGTGGGTCAAATTGACTCGATACACTAGTCTGTATCCTACATAAAGAGTAATTGGGTCCATAACTTTCAGCAAGCATTCCCGCTTAATAGCTCTGCAGCCCGGTTAGCTCAATCGGTAGAGCGTGAGACTCTTAATCTCAAGGTTGCGGGTTCGACCCCCGCATCGGGCTCAATTCCCGATGCTGCCTTGTAAAAAGGTGCATTTCTTTTTCGTCTCTTTTTCTTTATTTTTGCGCTCGTCAGACTCTCCAGCCATGTTGAGTTCAAGGCGGCTCTTAAATACACCGAGCTTATTGCAGTCTTTGAGGGACAATTGAGACATGTGATCCGAATTTCCAGCTATATATGGCGGTGAATCCGCTAACAGAAAGGTGGATGAGCAGACACTATGAGAACGGTATTATAAAATAAACATTAAATCTGCGTCTAGTCCAGTGAAACAGAAGGGAAAAGGCATCATGTCGCCGAAGCAGGACTGGGCATCCGTCAAGACGACCTTGCCTGTCCGTCCATTGCCAGCAAACTCGACCCGTCCCGTAGTCACCACCGATCGCCTAATCATCCGGCCTCTTGTTTCCGAAGATATCGAGGCTTTGCACATGCTGCGCACACAGCTCGAAGTCATGGCAAATACCCCTCAGGGCCGAATTGACAAAGATATAGAGGAGACGCGATCGAGGCTCGCGCCATACCTGCCACCCAACGACGAGAAGACGTTCGAATTCGCCATCTGTCTGAAGGAAACAGGCGGCATGATTGGCACCGGGGGCTGTCACAGCCTCAGCTCTGTATTCGGCTGGCCGGCAATAGGCTACATGCTTCGCAAAGAGTTCTGGGGCCTTGGACTCGCCACCGAGTTCGTCCGCGCATGGCTGGACATGTGGTGTGGACTACCACGAGCAGAGACAGTGGTACTAGACGTACATCCCAGCAGTGTCCGTCCTCGCGACGCCACAAAGGAGGAAACGGTGGAGATAGTGACTGCTTTCACGACTGCGGACAACCTGGCTAGCCAGAGGGTACTGGAAAAGAGCGGGTTTCAACACTTTCTGACGTGGAGAGAACCCGACCTTAGAAATCCTGCCGTCGAGCTTGCCTTGCGGGGGTACTGGTATTTTCCAGCTCACCATGAGGCTGGAAAAGAAAGGGGAGTCGTTGCGGAGGCTGCTTGAGCGTTATCGCAACTTAATGGTACCTAGAGGTAGATTTTGATAATCTAGAATAAGCCAAAGACCCGTTCCTGGCCTTCTCCGCGTTCGAGAATCCCGTCAACCTCACCTAGCATGAGGCCGTGAACATATGCCTCTCCGACGAGCCTATGGTCACCTTCACTTTGTGTATCCATAACAGGACTCAATGGCCGCAAGACGAACGGGACGAGGCCGCCATCAAATACACAGCAGATGTCTCCTGGCCTTGTGCAATGTGACGCAAGGCCATAACGACCTTTTCCCGTCATAATCAGAGCTCTGCCCTGGCAGCCACTCATCATCAAGTCCCATAGCTTATCGACCATGATCCTCCGCCTTGGCGTACGTGAGACTTTCGTCGGCCAGCCCGGTCGATGCCAGTCCCTGAAGGCGTTCCACGCCTCTATCAAATTTGGCCTGTCCTCTACGGCTATCCTTCCGATGCAGAGCGTATATGCGAGTGCTACTGCTCGCGGTTCGGAATAGGCATAAGGAATTTCAGGGCCTGCCAAGTATGAAATTAGATCCTCGAGTGTTCCCATTCGTCTTGTGGCCTGATTGGTAAAGACAATCTCATACGTTCCAGCGCGTGGTTCCATCTGGTATACCTCCTTCACCGTGTCGACGTTTATCCCCTGCACTTGCAGGATATCGCTGTGCAGGCTTATCCGGGGGACTGTATGACTACCGCAAGACCGGTAAGGCGCTGACGGATGCATATGGATGTTGTTCAAGGTGTATCCAACGTTCCAGCGCACGACCCACGAGGGAGTGCTAAAGTCTGCCAGAGTGGCGTCATTATGCTCGGCTGATGCCAGCGTTCGGATGCCCGTTTCTCTCAGAAGAAACACTGAAGCCTCTGTGTACACCTGGTTGCCATGCTTCTCGTAATTCGGCACAATTCGCTCTCCAGGTTTACTAGCGGACGCAGCAAGGGGGTGGCCTAGAAAGGCGTATATGTGGTCTCTCGGATCCTGACAGGCAAGGAGAGCCGCATGATCCAGAAGGTCAAGCAAGGCACACTGTTGGAGAAACGGGTCCTGGGACCAATTCCCCGACCAGTCTGTCCACAAAGTATGAATGAGTAGGCCGGGAATGCCCATCCTGACGGCAAAGCCTGAGTCGTAAAACGTGAGCCATTTCACTGCGGCCATTAGATCTCGGTAGCTGAAATCAACGTCGTCATATACCACTCGAGGATTCCGTGCTAGTCCGACCTCCTGAAGCACCCACGCTCGTGTGAACCAATCCTTTCGTAACAGGTGTCCGAACGACGACCAGCGGGGATCTTGCGTAGGCGGTATCGTGTTCTTCATGACGGGAGCGTATTCGGCCAGAAGGGATGCTATCATTGCTGCGCTACCGTCCGGACTCTGGCCCATGCACGCCAGCACAAGTCGAGCCCCCGAGTAGATGTTGCCCATGATGGCTACTTGCTGGCCACGTTCCTGTTTGTCCTTCTGGTTGATGCATAGCGCATCTGCCCAGAGTACTCTTGGGGTATATGGCGATCTGACCTGGACCAATGCAGCATGGAGATTGATGGTGATCTGCGTCAACAGCCCGTTGCAGACAATAGGGACTGTCTCTTCCGGCTTGCCCCATACGTAAGATAGGGCATCGTACTCGGGAACCGACCGCGCAGAGACCGCACGGAGCTGCACGACTAAGGGATCTTGTCGCTGTCCTTGCTGCAGAATCATCAAACGGAATGCATCATTGGCGCCCAAGGGAGAGTATAGTGCACCGGTTGTCACGGCATCTAATTCCATCAAATCCATCTTGCGAAGTGTCAGAGTTGGACCAAAGCTGCAAGCTGATGTTATGGGATTGCGCCTAATGATATGATTGGAGCCAATCACCACGGTTCTTGGCATCATTCTTGTGACCCTAGATGCTCAAGTCCAATGAGAGATATCATCTTTTAACACAGAGTTCAAGCCATCTTGAGAAAACAACCCGGAACGACGACATGAGATCGTACTTACTACGGTTCGTCCATACTAATAGCATCTCCCCTTCCGCCATCGAACCAGCTCCCGAATTCAAGCTTCATCAATAACCTATCCACCCCACCGACCCTACGCGGGACATAATGGCCATCCTCGCCCAAGCTCCTCTCCTCTCCGCCAGTACCTTCATCCCCGTCGCCTCCTCCGTCCAAAGTCAAACTGCCTAAGTCTCCTTCTAACCCCCGCAGCACAGCAACACAACTCTCAACCCCATCCTTGACACGCAGCTCTACATCCCTGATCTGGCGCACAACCTCGCGCTCCTCGCGCTCGTGGTCCACAAAAGCATCCACAACGCCCACGTCCGTCTCCAGGTCGGCTGCCGTCCAAACGGCTTGCAGGCGGGTCACGAGAGCTACCAGCCGATCGGCATGCACGAGGAGCTCATACAAGGCGTCCGTAAACAATTGATGGGAGAGGAGCAGACGGCGCACGAGATGACGGAGATAATCCCTGTGGGCTTGGGCGAGGGATTGCGAATCACGAGTTTGCTGTGTGGTGGTTGTATATGTTAATGTGTTCGGGGAGTTGGATCTTCCACCTTCACTGCTAGTGTCGGCTTCCTCAAGCCAAATGTCTTCGTCCACTTGAGCGACGAGAATATGGTTCTTTTCAGCAGGCCGATCAGCCGGGGCCTTCAGTTCATGACGTTGCTGTTGCGTCTCGTCGTTGCTCCCCGTAGTAAGCCATCTCTGAAACCCATCCCATAGTCCGGCAACGACCTCTGCTTGCAGGTAGGCTTCAGTTTCAGCAAGGAAGAAGATGGCAGCACTGCAGGTAGCCCATGTGCTCCGCAGAGATTTCTCTCGTGCAATGTGACGGCCTCTAAGCAACCTGGTCTTTTCTCGTCCTGCACGGGTGGTCCCGAATGGCGGTGCTGGAGGAGGTGGATGGTGTCGTCGGAGGGACGTTATTTTCCAGAGGTCCGTGAGTCGAATATGAGCCCTGCGGATGGATAAGAGGTATGAATTGATGGCCGTGTAGGTTTGGAGGTCGGATTGACTGAGGAAAAGGTCTAATGGAGCGGGTATCTGAAGCGTCATGACAACAGGTATCGAAAACAGAAGGTTGCGAAAAGGCGTTGAGGCCATCGAGGATATAACTTCCCTTGTAGAAGAAACAGCAGAGGTAGCTGAGGTTGGACTCTTGTATGACTTGCTCAGCGTGAGTCGAAGTAGATCTCGCGCGAGCTCCACGCCTTCGTCTTCCTCAGCATGTTGACCCAGCATGGATCCCAGAGCCGCCCAAGTTTTGGCCAGTACGGCAGAGACCTCTCCTTCTTTCAGAACAACCGTAGCAAGACCGTCCCGCTTTTCATACGAGACACTTTCTGCTCTGCGCCAGCGACTGCGTATTTTCTCATCTGCTTGCTGGATAAGAGCCATGGCGAACTCGCCCCGTCCAAGCAAGAAGAAGTCCCTGAGCAATCGCAGAGATTCCATAACTTTAGAGAAAGGTAACAGTTTCTGTAGCGTAGTTCTCGACAAGAACTGTCTTATGCTGGTGATAGTCGCTGAGAAAGTGCCCGAATCTAAAGGGTATGTGAGTTTCGACAACTCCTTCAGCTGTGAGGAGAGGTGTCCAGTCCCTTGCAGTTCAGGGTCACCCAAACTCCTGGAACGTATACGGTTCAGAGACCGCCCAATAAACATCATGGACGCTGCGGTCGAGGGTGTGACGAAAGATGGTAGTAGGCCAGAAGCACAAACATAATCCTCCTCCCCGTCATCAGACTTCTGCACAAAGAAGTCATCGGCTCCAAAGGTTGGTAACTGTCCATATAAAATCCATGTCGAAACCTGTTTCAACCACGCGATCTCAGCCACTCGCACGAGACTCCTCGACGTCTCTTCAATGTCGACATATCCAGTCTGCAATTCTCCCCTCAGTCGGTCAATGAGACTCGGTCCAGCACCAACATGCTCATCCTGCATAAACTGAAATATTTCCCACAGCCATTCTAATCTCCTGGTCCACGGGGTAAACTCAGTTACGACAGCTGTAAGTGGCACTACGTTATATGCGCCGACCAGCGCGGCATCTCGTCGTAAGACAGCATCCTCGACCTCCAAGACCTTGCAACGGAACGCGGCCAGATGCACGCTATCGATAGCCGTAGCAACAGCACGGTATATAGTTGACCGGTGAGAGGCACTTATCTGCGCAGTTGCGCTCAGTAGCTTGACATGGAGATCACTGATGTGGGCGAGGGAGGCTAGGAGCGCGCGTTCTGCTGGCGAGAGTGCCTTTGCTGCCGAGCCGGAGAAGCTAGTGTGCCCTGCCGCTCCTGCTGCCGCTTCTCGAAGGAGAGGGGACGGATGCCCCGAGAGGGACAAGAGGATTTCGTGGAGCATTCCGTCGCCCTGGTTCCTATGGTGGGTTTAGCGGGCCGAATGGAAGACGGAGAGGGTGGTGTAAGTGGTCGGGCTTCTTCATTCGGAGAGGTTGGGTGATCGCGTTCGGTTCGCTTCTGTCTGAGGCCCTGGATGAGTAAAATAATGGTTCCTAGCAGTTCAAATCGACAGCACATCTGGCTTTATGTGTCCCGCAGCCACACTTCGATCATAGCTCGCCCTGAACGGCTTCGAGTGGTGGTTCAGGTGGGAGCTATGGTAGAGACTCGGCTAAGACCTGAGGGTAACAATTGGTCATGTTTCGGCAGAACTCAGGCAGCTAACTCGCGGGAGCCGATCCCATCTTTGACTTGCATGCGTTCCAGGAGATGAAGTGGGAACGAACTATGAAGTTGAGGTGGCTCCTTCTACGCCTGTTGATTCTCAACTACAGCGAAGTACATGTGGGGTTTATTTAACGCGCCCCAAGCACTTCGACGCGTTAAATCTGAGCTCCCACTTAAGACCCCTGCAAAACGTCAGGGTTCGGGTTATAAGCTACGCTAGAAAATGTATTGCCCCACGTCCTACTATCGCCAGCCAGAGCTCCATCATCTTTCATGACCTCCCCAACCGCATAATCATACTCTTCCCTCGCATTCGAGTGTACAACGCCACAGGGCACACAGAAGAAACTCCAACTTTCCCACCAGTACTGCGTTCCAAAATGTCGAGTAATAAAGGCTCCGCCTACGGAAAGCCGGCAGGCGACACCGACTTCCGCAAGAAGTACGACCTGGAAGAGTACGCTGCCAAGGCAGCAAAACGCGAAGAGGAAGAGAAAGAGGAGCGCAAGGCGCGGTACGAAGCCAAGATTGCCGGCAAGAAGTACTACAAACCCCTCACGGGCGACGAGACAGAGACTGTGGCGCGCAATGCAACGCAGGACTTTAGCAAGCTGGTCGGCACTTCGACGCTCGTGCCTGCTGGGTCAGGCGTCGGGAAGAGGGGCAGAGGAGCGGGGTTCTACTGCGAGGCGTGTGACTTGACGTTTAAGGATAACAAGCAGTTCGTCGAGCACACGAATAGCATTCAACATCAGCGGGCCACAGGCCACACGGGGAGTGTGAGGAAGGCGACTGCTGAGGAGGTGAGGCAGAGGATCGATACGCTGTGGGAGAGGATGCAGGCGAAGAAGAGGGAGGAGGTGGTCAGCCTGAAGGAGCGATTGGAGGTGCGCAAGGAGGAGGAGGAGAAGGAACGCGAGGAGAAGAGAAGGAAGAGGAAGGAGCTGGAAGACAGAAAGAGGGCTGAAAAGGAGAAGGAACTGAAGATCAAGACGGAGTATGGCGATGACGTGAGGGTTGAGGGCGAGCATGACGAGGAGGACATGATGGCTGCACTTGGGTTTACGGGCTTTGGGAGCTCGAAGAAGTGATATATCCTTCCGCACATAGAGGCGTGGAAGCTTCACCGTTATGTGCGGGGCGTCTGGGCCTTGTACGGAGCAGCGATGGCAGACAGGCTGATCTATTGTCTGCGCATTGGGAAGTCGGGGACAGACATACACATGAGCGTCGCTATACATTTGGGCTACAGGAGGGTATAACAAGAGCGCTAAGGTACGTTCAGCTGTTTGACTTGGAGGCACATTTTCCGTTTCTAATCATCACACTTTGTCATATCAGTCAGCATTATCAGACTGCACCTACCCATGGACCTTTACCGACCTCCGCACCCTGTTCATCCTCGGGAGCGCCGTCTGATTTCTCAAGACAGTCATGGTATGCACATATCGAAGCCTCTCGTTCTCGACCCGGAACTCATGACTATCTGGCGCATTCCCCATAGTCCCCATCGTGCACAAGACGCTGACAGAGCCCACAGTCTCGTCAAACACGTACCTCCGATCCGTAACGGGCGGCTGCGGTCCCGTGGGTATTCCCACGGCGCAGCTATCCGTCGCGGATCCGTTGCCCGTGTACGCAGAGCCCTCGAGCCGGTCGCACGGCGTGCCCCATGGCACACGGGAATTCTCGTTGCCCCAAAGATCGAGATAGAGGTCGGCGACCGCCCTAAGGGTCCCGCGGCTGGGGCGGGCGTCTGAGGGAATAGTGTCCCAGTTCTCTTTCAGAACGTACGGCAGCGTCTTGCTGGCATTGAAGAGCCAGTCGCCCGTGGTAGTAACGATGCTGTCGATGCTGGTGACGGTCACGCCGCTAGCTGACTCGTTGAAGTGTAGCTGTGTGCCGATAACATACGGGTTCTTCGGGTCCGTGACGATCTGCTCTGTGTAGGTTGCGCAGCCGTCCTGGTCATAGAGGCGATGTTGGTGTGCGATAGTCAGGGGCTTGTTGATGATGCCAGCCTTGGGGCTAATGACCCTGTTGTTCTCGCGGTAGACCAGGTTATCGGACAGGAACATGGCGTACGGCTTTCCTGATGTTTGGGACTCGATGTAGGCGTCCGTCGCATCTTGCAAGTGGGACCACTGACATCGAGCTAAGGCGGCTGCTGGAGCCATTGACCATAGCAGGACGGTGGTAAAACGGGACATGTTTGCTAGTAGTCAGCTCGGTCAAGATTCGCAGGACAAAGTATAAGCAGCCTGCGCTGGTTACATAGTTACTTACAGATAGAGCTGGGCGCATCAAGTTCGATTCTGTGGAGTCGATCTCGACAGGACTCGACATTTGCCGTTATCAATATCTCAGGGGTATTTACATCCCATACTGGCAAATTATGAAACCCCGCGCCAAGTGGCTAGATTCTGGGGTTGTCCT
Organism: Coniochaeta prunicola; assembly: GCA_007388105.1. Lineage (NCBI taxonomy): Eukaryota > Fungi > Ascomycota > Sordariomycetes > Coniochaetales > Coniochaetaceae > Coniochaeta > Coniochaeta prunicola. Next base: position 28,524 of record SMOB01000270.1, on the reverse strand, counting down.
CGAGATATGTATAATGGAGCCGCCAGCTTATGGGTAAATGGAGGGCAAAGCTACCTGCCGGCTACATAGCATATGTGAATTGAATCTTGAACGCGAGCTTGAATCCAATGTCTTCGTCACACAGAGCGTGTTGATGAGTCCATACCGAGATACGTAGATGGCCAATCTATGATACCGCCAGACGCGGTCACATTATTTTAGGCTGCCCGGCAAGGGTTTTCTGCGTCAGTCTTAAGGCTTCCGAGCAGCTACTGGAGTCAGCCCTAAAAGCTTTGGACTGACATTGATGCCCATCGGACCAACTGCTTAGAGATTGTTTAGCGACTGCGAGATCCAGCTCGCGCAGGAACTAGGCTGGCCTAATTTTGGTAGTCTGGCGCATCGTGTTCTTGTGCAAGCAGCGGCAGGCTACATCGTGCCACCGCAGGGACTATATGGTCAATGTCACACGGACCGCGTTTGTCTTAAAAAACCAATGGGCGTATTGACTGTTCTATACTACCCGAACTCTTCTATGGTATCTCGATCGATTGATCAAATGTCTCGGCTTCCATCTCGCCTAAACCTGCCATCTGTTCTGCGAACCATGGGCCATTATTTATCGACATTCCCGGTACTATGGAGGGCCCATCCGCTGCCTCACAATACAGCATCCACTTTTGAAAGCTTAGACAGAGACGCCCTCAGAGTTCTTGGCCAGAACCTTTTGGAGGGCTGGTGGGTTGGCTCCGACGAATTCATCGACCTTCTCGCCGTCCTTGAAGATGATGAAGGTGGGCATGGCGCGGACACCAAGCTCCTGGGCTAGCTCGGGGAGCGCGTCGACGTCGAACTTGGCGAAGTAGATCTTGTCCTTGAAGTCACCCTCAGCCCACTTGGCAATCTGGGGAGCAATGGCCTTGCAGGGACCGCACCATGTCGCGAAGGCGTCGATCATCACGATCGGGTTCTTGGCGATGGTCTCCTTGAATTCATCGAGACTGTTAAGCAACAACTGTTAGTACCGAGGGTTTGCGTGTTGTGAGTGGGCGAGAGAGGCCGAACTTACGTAGCAATGTTGTGGACAGTCATTCTGGGCAGAGTTGTATGGAAATGTCTCGAGGTAAGAAAGCGTGGTGTTGTGTTCGAGATCGTAGCTTGTCTGACAGCAGGCTGGAAGGCTCGTAATAGTGGCTTGAATGACATTGATGTGGAAGGGTAAAATGTCCAGCTGCGAGTTTTATAGGATGGGTTGAGCCGCGCAAAAGCACTTGCGGGGACGGGGAATTACAGCAATGGCGGTTTCGAGCACTGAGAATCCAATGATGTAAGCTACCTGATTTGTCAAGCCGCCGATGACGCGATGCCGTCTGCACTAGGTAGGTACAGTTCGGTGCTGCGCAAGCCACGAGGAACCTACTATGCAGTAAGAGCTTTCGGCTTATTCTGGAAGGTGGGGCACATTGACGGTTTTGCCGGGCGGCCAAAGCCGAGATCCGACCTACTGATGTCTAGACAGTAAATACCTTACACATACTGCGTGTAGTGACAATTACACATCCGACCTGCGATTTAATAACGGATTACTGATAGACAGACTGTGCGAAGTCGTGGGCTTATAATAGTGCCTGTTCCTCCTAGAATGATGCCGCTGCTAAGCCGACTTTTGGCCACGGGAATCGTTCGGCGTCCTTCTCAGGCACGATGGGCGAAATTGCCCCTCATTACATGTGGAATCAATCTCACTAAGCCACACCACTGACAGCCCTCACATTAAGCCCTAACCCTGACAACGACAAACATTCCTCGACTTGCATCCCGCATTCTTGCATAGTGTGATGTATGCACTCTTGAAACACTACATATCTCTCAAATAAGAAGGATGGATGCTAACGCATTACTCAGACTCTGATGGTCCATGCCATCTATGATGTACGCACGATACCTGCGCGCAAAGACATACTGCAGCAAGCTCGACCTATATCTAGCGCAGTTGGTATGCCGGCTACACCTGCACAAAAGACTAAGTAACATTATGTTAGAAGATTGCCCCCAAACTCCATCCCACGGCGAGAACCCTTGCGGTCGTATAACAGACCAGGGCAAGAATATAGGAGATACCAGAGAAGACGATCACAGCGACCCATCCGGTTCCTCCCCCTCCAAAATTTAGCAGTGCGCCTCCAATGGGGACGCTGGTCAATGTTCCAAAGCTAGCAATGATCATAGCTGTGGACAAGTAGCGGCCGAAGTCACGAGCCTCGCAGAGTTGTCCCACGCAGACAGCACTAAGACTGAGATTGCTTCCGCTTGCAAAGCCGAATGTGATAGCAAATCCAATGAGCATCCCTGCCGAATCACCTGCAGGAAGCCAGAGTCCAACGACAGAAACAGCTGACAGGGCGATGGTGGCGATTATTGTGTTGAACCGCCCTAACCTGTCTGACATCAAGCCGGGTAGGAAGCGGCCGACTACCGATCCAGCATTCAGCAGTGAGAGAAGGACATACGATTCGGTAGCATCCTGTTGATGCGTGGCTGCATATGATACAATGAATGTAAGTGGCACAAAGATGCCCCACTCCATGAAGAAGATGCCCACCGCAGCTGCCAAGTACCGCTTGTCGCGGAAGATGGTCACATCCGGCAGGACCGAATGCAGTTTCCCCCTGGAGGGCAGACGGCCTCGAATCCAAAGATTTGCCGGGACAGCAAAAGCCAGCAGAATAAAACCGAGGATTCTTGTACTCCAGGCGAAGCCAAGCTTGGGGAGTAGGGATTTCAGAATCAGGGGGAATATGATTCCGCCCACGCCACCGGAGGTTGTCGCGATTCCGGTTGCAAGGCCACGGCGAGCGTTGAAAAAGTGCGCGATGCAGCCGTATGAGGGCGAGTTCAAGAGGGCACCGCCGAGGCCACCCAAGAAAGAATAACAGAGGAGTATCTGGTAGTACTCTGGACCTCGAGTCAGTACCACAGAACCACAATCTTTGTGTGACACGGCGTTCACCTGTGCAGAACCCCAAGAGCAGAAGACTGGCAACCATGAGGACACTGCCTGTGGCTACCAAATAGCGTGGGCCGTATGCGTCAAAGACAGGCCCGACCTGAATCCCGATGAAGAAGACGATGAATAAGTAAAGACTGAATATCCATCCTATCTGAGAGGCGCTGTAGCGGACCAGCTGGTGTGTGGAGAACCAAGACTCGAAGACCGCAGCTGTGTTGATGAGACCAAAGACCGAGATCATAGCACAGAAAGAGCCGAAGACGACGAGCCATCCCGTGAGACTGCCTTCAGGAAACTCAGAGCTCATCGACTGTACAGACGATGTACGTAGTGTGATAGTCGCTTCTGATGGACTTTGGCTGGCCTCGGTCTTTTCCACGCCGATAGCCGTCTTATTCAGGTCGTGTACATGGTCGATTATCTCGTCTTCAAGCCTCGGGATTTGACTGAGAATTGCTTTCTTGGGAATATGCTTCATCGTGTTCGGTTGCTCCTCATCATGTATTACAAAGCTCACATGTGGAAGGAAGCTTAATCTTAACGAGAGGAAGGTACTGCAAGCTTCGTACAATGTGCGTCCGCAAGAGAGTGAAGGTTGTGCGTCTGGAGTGGTGATATAGAATTGAGGTAGGTCAAGGAAGTAGGTAGATGCTGGAGATGTCTGATGTTGGCTACACATTGGACACACATTGAGCTTCTCAATTGCAGCTGCCATACTCTGATATCCTCTGCCTTGCATCTAAGACTACAGACGGAAGGAACGCACTAACACACTTATCTAATCCATACCTTACGTCCGTTGCGTGTCACTTGTATGTCTACGACTGTGCCGCACAAGACACACTTTCCTCGACCTGTGGCCACACTTTGTGGCAGTCCAAAGCTCATGACTTCGGTGTCTTATAACTGCTCCGCAGCCGAGGTTTGAGCTTGCCGTGGGCGGCCTTGTCGACAAGTGCTGCGATCGGCTCCCTCCTCGAGTATTTTCAGTTAAGACTATCCGAGAACCTGTGTTTTAGATGGCATGTGAATTTATAGGTGGGTGAGTGCATGATTTGCTGTCGTTTTAACTGATTTGTGTCTGACTCGCGTTTTCGATGTCGAGCGTCCGACCTCGCCTTTCGCCACAACCGCCCCTCTCTCGATGTCAGTTGCGGAAGTTCTAGACGAGAAAGGTTAGGTGTATCAGATTCCCAATGCCAGTGCAACAGCGTAGACCTGGGGTGTGTAACGGAATCTGAGATCTTGGCTCAAATGGCTAAGATCTTTACATATTGTCAAACTGGATGCGACCCCGTTCCACCTCTCGGCACGACACATATAGGGTCCCGCTTGTCCGGTCAATACACTAGACATAGGAGGGTTATCTGTGCATTCCCGAGTTTTCCGAGACAACTGAAGAAGACACAGACATCTTGCAATCCGTGAGTAAAGAAAAGGTCCTCGCACGGTGGAGTCACTCACCTAAGCCTAGAATTGCACCCAAGTCAATGCAATCGATTCGTTGGTGTTCACTTCAAGCTAAACATCTTCTGTTGTCCTTATAGTGACAAATTGAGATCTCTAGATGCCTTTGGCCACCTTAGCCGGATTCGACATTGTCAGTCGCTCGACTGGACAGTGTTGTCAGAATGTAGTGTTCAAAGGTAGATTCTGCGCTCAAGGTCCGAGACTACCTCGTTTGTCAGTGTTCAGGTCCAGCTATTCCCGCGGTTCTACTTTCCCGGTCAACTGGATGTGACTCCTTCACTCTGAGCAGAGATCTCGAAAATTATACCGGTGAGGTAAGGCTTCGAAAAATGGATGACAGATGACTAAAGCGCTGGCTCGTGGTCCTTTTGGATATTGGCCTGCCAATGGCCTTGGCACTGATATTTTTGCCATGTGTGCTTGTTGTCCCGTGAATCTCCAAGGAGCAGTCCCTTTCCATGTTGACAACCTCCAGGTTTTGATCTGTCCTTTACAGTACCGACATACAGCTCGTATCCGAGGGATTCAGTCACGAGATTTTGTGTCATGTTCTGGTGCCACTGGGCTGCATGATTGAATTGATCCTTGGGCCCGTTGTGTTGGCATCTCCGCGAATCACAAGATTCGTTCGTTCTTGAAGGATGGTACGAGCGATGCAGTCGTCTTGAGAATAAGAATGCCTGACGTCCCCATGCATGAGATATTGCAACAGTTTCCTCTTGGCGATATCAGGCTCTTTTCTCTGTTGAAGATTCCTATCTTCTCGAGCGATTGTGCATGCACCTGCGCATTGAATACGGCATGTAGGATGCCCCCATACTCGTCCCCAGTCTTGCAGAGGATTCGGTCATGTTGCTGTGCTGATCTCGCTATTCCACTCGCTCCGTTGGTAAGCTTAGTGAGCAAAATCTGAAAGGAAAAGATGCTGACTAGGTCTACAGACGGGAATGTCAAAATATTGCTGATTCCACAAAATCAGAAGGCAAGATGGCTCAGGACCAAGGACAGGGTGTGTCAACAAGTCAGCGGCCGCCCTGCTTTTAAGAGGGCAGGATTCTGGTCGAAGCTGACGCATCTCCACCTCGCAGTAGTGTGCCTTTCTATCCATGCAAGGGACTTGTGCGATTCCTTCGCAAGCTTACTGCACGGGACTTATGAAGCCACGAAGGAGCAGGAAATCTCCACATCGGTACGAGCCCGGCGCTATAATAGCTTGAGCACCGACATGTCATCGGGAATAGTTGAATTCATTGACGGCCCGAAATCCGGAAGAATTCCCAACAACAACATAACTATTGTAGTCTTTCCATGTTCGGCTTAAAGCTTATGCCGTCAGCAAGGTGCGACTGACAGAGGCCGGCGCCTCTGTTCATTCTTCTCCTCAAGCTCGCGTCTCGTGGCAGTCTTTCATTTCCACCACAATCAGCTTCTTGAGCACTGCAGTCCGGCGACTTGGTAAAGTGCATAACCATCAGAATATGGCTTCGTCAAGCAGCGCAGCTGGCTCACAAGTGCTACGACCCTCAAATCCCGAAGATTGGGAACCCTACAAAGAAGTCATCGCCCAACTATATACGGAAATCAAACTGAAAGACGTGATGAGGGAGATGGAAAGGAGCTACGGCTTCAAAGCAACGTGAGGCAGTCCAAATCATCGCTCTGTGGATTCAAAACTTGCAAACAGGCTAACAAATTGGGGGCTAAAGGGAGAAGCAATACAAGACACAAATAAAGAAATGGTGCCTGGACACCAAATACGTAAAGTCTTCGGAGTATCTCGCCATGATAAAGACAAAACGAAGAAGGGAAAGGGAAAATCCACCCAAAGAGACAAGGTTTATCCTGAGAGGAAGAGTCATAGACCCTAGGGATATCGTCAGATTCGAGAAACGAGCCATTAAGAAAGGCCTTATTACACAGGATGGGAGTCTTTCGGGCCAAGGTCAGTAGGAATTCCTCTCACAAACTGCCTGTCCATTATAGGGGCCATCCGACTATGAACATAACTAAACCCTGCACATTGAGACAGAATCACTCGAGGACCTCGGCTACGAGACACCATCGCAAACTGGTGCCTCCTTTCTGTGAACGGCGCTGTATAGTTCTTCGGCCGGTGGGACATAGTCTTGGACTTCACGACTTAATGAATCATGTGTTTCTTTGGCAAGAATTGCATTGGGATTGAATCATGATGTCTGTGTGTATCTCATGAATAACGACATACTACATGAGCGACGGCGAGGCATACAATGAATGCGGATATGGAAAGTCATTCAAAGTGTTAACTACTGTAGTTATCCCCAATTGCAACGGATATTTGCAGTTACGCCTTAGATACGCCCTCGAAATCTCGACATCAGGTTGCATGGTGTCAAAAGTGAAGGACAGTGTGTCACCATAACGAATATGGAGCCCTAGACTTAGGTTCGGTCCTGACTGTAGGTCAAAATAGGGACTGAACTATGTGGAACCGCGTATACGCGGAATATGACTAGAAGTAGTAAGGCGGCAATGGTATCTGGGGACTCTAAGCTCCTGTTCTTTTAAGCCTAAAACCTTAACCTACCCCAGGAGCAGCCTAAGCGACGTGTCAGAGCCCCTTTTCGGCGGCTGAGGAGATGATTAGTCAGCATGTAAGTGCTACGGTTACACCAAAGTCTCTCGCTGTCTGCATCTTCGGAATGCGAATGGAACTCAACCTGTGGCAGAAGTCAGTATGAAGAACAGGTGGACTTCAGCTTTATGCGGAAGGAAGGGTCTATATTCACTCTTGATAGCGCTTTTCTGACCAGATGTCACGGCGCCGAGACTTGTCAAGATCGAAAAGCGATGTTGAGTTAAGTAGCGCTAATATTCTTAAGCACTAGTTATAGTATCCTAAGGACGCCAATAAGCGTTAAGATGGCAGTCATATTTCATTATGAGGCGGAGGTACTGTCAAGCGACGCTGGATGGGTAGTGGTACTGACCAAGCGTGCTACGCAGGAGCTGGGAAATTGCTACTAATCGGATCTGCACACCACGATGACACCATCCATAGTTGACTGCTTATGACGAATGCTGCTCCGCATGATGATAGCACACTTATATGTCAGTAAAAAGCCCAAGAGCTATGTTCTACCAATATTCCACTTTTTCGCCATAGTCGCCTCACGATAATTAGCAATAGATAACGTTAGCACTTCAGATGCATCATGTTGCGCAGTGGATTATTTGTAGGAAAAGCATTCCCAGTGATATAGATATACGTAATGATCAGGCGGCAACATACGCTGAATAAGACTGGTTGATCACTGGTTACTGGGTAAGAAAATTTATGCATTTCATGAATCTGAAGTCATCAACAGTCTGCTTGTATTCGCATCTGTTATTGTTCTCTACAACGTCCTGGATCCGGTAGCGCGCACCTTTCGACATTGCGGGACAGAGTATGAGCAAGTAGAGCCTTGACCTAGCCCTTGTGCTCCTCCTTCCCAAGTGAAACAAAAGAAATGTCCAATAAAACTTCTAACGCCGTGTGGCACGGAGAATGGAAATTCCAGACTAATCAAAACCTCCGGATGATACGAACCGTTGCTCGCTATCTCGTTATGCTTCGAACTGAGCCAAATTACCAATTCGTACAAAAAGTCATCTTCTCAGTGGCATAAACTTAGCGGTACCGCACTGCTGAGGGCTCCTGCCGCCAGTTCTGTGTGTAAGAAGTGGGACGCAACTGATCCACCGTTCGCTCAGACTGAGTATCCGCAGCCTCCACAAGACTCTTCTGGGCTGTTGTATCGCAAGGGTCAGGACCAAACCAAACCTGAACCCCGTGATCGCCAAACTCTCTGTTTATGGCCATCTTAGCTGCTTCGGCTTGGCAGCGGAAGCTACCAAACCGATATTCGACCAGCCGTCGGTCTCCATACCCACCGAGGTCGAGAATCTCGTCGATCTCGAAGTCAAGCTTTGACTCGAGATACAAGGTCAGAGACACCGGATCGACAATATGCGAGGGCCCCGCAATCATGAGAACGCGGGTGTAATGCTTCGGGTGTCCTGGGGCAGCGGTCCGGATCCGATTCCAGACAACCTTTGCCACATACCCCTCGTGTCCTGTGATCTCCAAACCGTTGAGGGAGTGTTGATTATAGAAATTCTCGGCACCTCCACGCTCGAAAAAGATCAACTTTGCGGCGCACGTGTTGTGGCCCTTGTGCGGCTCTGGGCTGTTGATGTGCGTGGCATACACACGGCCCGTATCTCGGATAGTGGCGAGAAGCTCTGTGGTCGTGATGGTGGGCGGTAGACCGATGATGAATAAGGCACAGTTCTCGTTGGCGGGTATGTCGGCAGAGCGGTTCCGAACGAGGTGGATGTTGCCTCGATAATTAGGAGAAAAGCCGGCAAGCATCCTCTGGTAAGCTTCATTCTGAGAAGGGCATAGTGCTTTCGAGGACAGCTCATCCGAGAACGGCACGAGACGAAGGCCAAGCTTGGTTTCCATGGGTCGAAACAATTTTGGCTGTCCGCCTTGCACCGGGCGAGGCGGACATTGCGCAACCTGCTGTTCGTAATGGATGGTCGGATATGAGCTTCCCGGTTGCTGTATGTTGGTGCGATCCTTGAGAACTAAGTCCGACTGACGAGGCCTATTTTGGGCGCTGCTGAGATGCTCCAAGTCATCAACGAAGGGGATGAAGGATGGGCCACAGTTGCTCTCTGGGCAGTAAGAGTCGTTGGCAAAACTCCGCTGACGAGATACACCTGTCACATCCCTGTTGGCGGCTGTTGATGTCGAGGAGGGCATGTGACTGACAGGCCACAAGCAAGACTGACGAATCTTCTCGGGGGATGGTCGAAGGCGAAACTCACTCCGAGAAAGGTCGACACTACCATCATTGCGACTGTGCTCATTGGTGATAGACAGTATGGTCTTGTTGGGCAAAGTGGTTGGGGGAGGATCAGCAATATCGGCCATAGAGCTGGGGTTCAAAGATGTCCCTGTAGGAGGCAATGATGGTGTCATGTCGGACAATTCCGGATACTCAGATGCTTCTGAGTTGACCCCCATCTCTGCCGAGTTTGGTCTGCGCGGAGGAGTAATGGCTTCGACGAGGTAGATCTTGAACGGGTTCGAGACAGAAGATGAGCCGGCCACCCAGACCCCGTTAGGAAGAGAGACAGCCATGATATTTGAAGGGTAGTGAGATGATTTATGTAAGCAAAGGGAAGCAAGGCTAGGTAAAAAGCGCTGATGGGAGTCCTTGATGTACGAGAGGATGTGTTTCTCCAAGATGTGGTCTGAAGGGTAGATCTGTTCAGAATGGATGGACAATAATTGAGGTAGAGGGCAAAAAAGTCTGGAAAGTCTGCAAACTATATGAGAAAACTGAGACACAAAACAGACATGAGTGAATGCCGTCAAGGGCTAACAAAGTCTTGCTATTGTTGACACTGCGCGACTTCACCACAGCTTCTTTCTTCAGCCTCTGGCGTCATCGATGAATAACTTCCTTATCTTGGCTACCCAAACAATCTGTAGGATTGGGCTTCAGAATCCGGCACCGGTATACACTGTGTGTATGACCACCGCTTTCTAGCAAAGCGTAAAGAATCGTACAACATACTTCCTCTGATGCTGCGTTTGAGTCACCTGGCTTTCACTCAGGGGCCTGGCTTCTGTTGAATGACATGATACTTCAACTTCACAACATTGTGTTATGCATAGTTATATATGCAGCTCCCGAGGAATTCCGAGTCTTTGGGTCAGTAGGAACAAGTTTAATAAGCTGCCAGATGTCTGTTGTAGAATGTGCGATGAACAAAAGTTCTGTGCCCTTGTTTGCCGTCCTTTCGATGTCCTTTTACCATCGTTTTCCCTTAAAATAGCAAATTGCCTTGTATAATGTTTTGTGCGAGACAAAGATTGGCCTGCCCATCAGAATAGTCGTGTCTTACCACTCTCAGGGACAAACTCTTTCTAAGAGGCAAGTTCCTTCGAGCTAAGCACAGTTCTGTTAGGTTCCTCCACAGGCTGACTTCTCGAGAGCTCCTGCTTGACACCAGCTTTACCCACAATGCCGGCTCCCCGAAAAGCCGAAATAGCGATGCCCATTGAGAGTACTCCGAGCGCTAAGTGAAACCAATTCGCGGCCTGCATACCAAGAAGCGAAGCATCCTCCCACGCTTTAACGGGACCGACATCCTGTACAGACACACCGCGTTTTCTCGCCATGACGGCGGTCTGAATCGCCGTGGCGACCGCGAGACCTATAGAACGGCCAATTTGTCCCATCGAATTGACCAATGCGCCGCCGAGTGCTTGGTCTTGCTGAGGAAGCGCATGGCTGGTGAACAGGGTCATGGATGGCCACGTCGTGTCGGCTCCGAAAACACTTAGAATCATCGCCGGCAGCCCATATGCAAAGTAGGATGTCGTAGGGGGGATAGGAGCAGCGAACAGGAGGCAAGATATGGAGACGCAGAGGTTGCCAAAAAGGAGGATGAGATATGTCGGTGTGCGGGCGATGAATTGAGACACGACGAAGGCTGTGAGCACGCCAGTAACACCTGTTGGGATGAAGCGGAGGGTGGTCTGAAGCGCGGAGAGACCCTGGAAGTCCTGGAAGTAAAATGTCGCGTACACCAGGAAGCCATTAAAGCTGCTGAAGAACAGAGCCATGATCGCCATGGCAGCGCTAAACTTGCCGCTCTTGAATACGGAAACTTTGAGCAGAGGGGGAAGGCCACCTTTCTTTTCGAGATGCCGTTGCCAGAAGACGAAGAGAGTGACGAGAATGAGTGAGATGACGATCAGGACTGGGATCCACGGGGTGCTCCAGCCGACTATGTTACCCTCCGTAAGGGCAAACAAGAGAGCAAAGAGACCAACGGTGATGAGAACTGCGCCGATCCAATCGACTGAACTCTTGACGGTGACCCCTTCGTCGTGCAAGGTGTGTTTCGGAGGCGGTATGATGGCGAAGGCGGCGAAGGATACAGCCGCCGCCATGATTGCTAGAAGAATGAGGCTGAGCACTCATATCCAGCACTTAGGTTGACTAGGGATCCTTACCCATGACGCCAAACACCCACTTCCACGAAGTGTAAGCTACGATGAAACCTGCTAGGAGATTCCCGAAGACGCTTCCTAAGGGTGCACCGGCGGCTGAAAATGTCAACAGAGCCTCATGATCTACAACGCTCGTTTGCAGGAAACACCGCTTACCGTAAGTCGAGAACGCATAATTCTTCGCTTTTCCCGGGGGAAATGTCGTCCCAAGGATGCCCAAAGCGGTTGGTACATTGGCAGCGGCACCCTGCACCCGCGTTCGGAACGTCAGTTGCTGGTTCATGGGATCGCTGCACGAAGGCCCAAGAGACGGATAGTGTGACACGTACCAAGCCTTGCAGACCCCGGAAGATATCGAAGCCTATCTCATTGGGGATGAAGGGGTTACAGGCCGTAGTTACTGCTACCCACATGGATCCTATGATAAAGACCTTCCGCTTGCCGTAGATGTCGCCGATGCGGCCCCATAACAGAAGGAAACATCCGAATGTGAGCGTGTAGGCCGACACTACCCATTGAACACGAGTGTCAGGGATATTGAACTCCCTTCCTATGGTCGGAAGGATGATCACTACGGCCTGGATTGAGAGTGTCTGGGGCACATATCAGTAAGTGACCGTGCCAAGCATCCTCTCGCTCCCCTTTTACTGACATTCAGAAAACTGGCACCAGTGACAGTGACTACGAGAGCAATGCACCTCGCTTTGGAGAACGGCAATCCAGACGCGGGTTCTTCTGGCTGTTGGGTTGTTGCGTCGGGGCCGGCCGCGTCCTCTCGGATGGAGACGGTCTCGGAGCCCGAAGTCGGCGCGGGGCCAACCCCTCCGGATCCCGTGTCCAGGACCGAAAGTGCCTTCTTCTCCTCAAAACCGCTGTCGACGGTATTTGACGCCATAGTGTTTGTCTTAGCCACACCTTAGACCGTGGCAGGTCGAAAATGGTTCATGTTGGGAGCATTCTGAGAAAGCAATGCGGAATTGATACGTAATATACGTAACAAAATTCCCCCTACCTCCAATTCTCAGGACTGCAGGTATGGTGTGCAAGTTACGCCAGGCCCAGGACGGGATAGTGCATGTTGCAATGGTAGGCATTGTCCAACCGGCGGTAGCCACACCGCGCGGAAGATCCTTTAGGCGATGGAGTGCCGGTGGATATGAGGCCCACCTCCATCTCTCGCCGTTGTAAGTCCGAGCCTGAGGATGGACGGTTAGTCGGTGTGAGGTACCGGTTGCGAGATATGTACGTGTACTTTAGTTGTGAACGACAGTGTGATTTCCGCGGAATAACATGAAGTTTGTTTATGGTGGACAAGGTTGACTGCCGCGACGTCTTCGCGGTCGGTGGGACTGGAAAACGGGTATTTGATTCTCCGTGGGTGTTCGAGCAACTCATCCCTAACGGAAATTGCAAGACTATCGCCAATGGGAGTGAACACGCTGTATCGTACTGTTGAAAGGTGAATAAAAGCATCAGGAAGCCAAGCATGCATAACAGCAAACCATATCACTTCAATCAATGTATCAAACCGGCCGGCTATGCCCTAGTTCGGATGCACCGCCTATGTAAGTACAGAGCTTGAGTGGTGGTGTGGCCCCTTACTGTCCTCACGGCTGCCTTTGAGCGGTTTTTGCCGAGATTGAACCGGCATCATGGATGTCCCCGTTCGAATGACCATACGGGGATACAACTCTTGCGAACTCAACATGATGACCGGCCTGCAATCGCTGGGAGTTTACATGTTCAAACTAGAAAACGAATCTATTCCAGTTACATAGCCGAAATATCGTAATCTATCAAAAAAACCGAACCAAAGGCTATATCATGTGCCTTGCGCGCCCCTATCCCGCGTCCCCCGAGCTTTCCTCAGCTGCAAGGGAGACGAATGTGCGCGCCCCGGGTATCTCAAAAACCAACAAGAACCTAAATGAGAAACAGATATCGATTGCAATGTTTAAATTGCATTTAGAACTGCATTTAGCAGTTTGTCGCGCAGAGCGACGGCGAATTGAGTATGATAACTTCGCCCAGGCCGAGCGAAGAACTGGCTTGGTTTGGAGAACATGGCTCGTCGAAACCGGCCGTCCAGAGGATTGTAGAAATTGCCGAGACATTGGCTTTTTGTTGTTTTCTTCAAGTATGTTTGTTGCTGAGTTCCGATGGACAAAGAAAAAGGAAAATGAGCGGTAATGAGCGAATGGAGGTCGGTGATTGATAAGAAATAAGTGACAAGTGTGATCGTTGTGACTGAACGCAAGGAAAAACTGTTGTAAATGAGTGTGGTTGTCTCGGTGGAATCTCATAGTTCCGTCTTCATCGTGCCAGCAGGACATGGCCGGTGCCAATTATCTTGGTTCAACGCTTCTCCTTTTGCCATCAACCGAGGAGCGTGGCGTGAGGTTTAGTAACTTTGCACTGCCGGCGCTGAAGTTCCGCACGTGGCCCTTGCCAAGATTGATGCTCGTGGCCCGTTGCATCTCCGTAGGTCCTTCTGTGGGGCTGTTGTCCTCTCCTGTAGCTTCACCGTCATCGCTCTCAGGTTCTTCACCAAAGCTGTTCAGAAGCCCCTCACGGCTCTTCATTCTCTCGGCAGAATGGGTCTGCACGACGATTGGCATTTGACCCTTCACGGAACCCCATCGTGCTTCTTCAGCTTCGTCGTTCGACGGCCGACCTTCACCCGTTGGCTTGCCGTTCCTCGGTGTAGCTTCGTGATTAGAATGACTGGGCTGTGAGAGATACTCGTCCTCACCAATTGAGATGTCCTCCCCAGTCGTGTTTTGATCAGCTACGGGCGAGTTTTCGGAAGAAGACAGTCGATGTGGTGGTTGAGCCCGAGCCGACGAACGACGTCGACTGCCAATGCGCCCAGAGAGCCAGGATGCCTCCGAGTCAACAGAGGCAAGCGACATGTTTTGACCTCCAGGCGAGGGATCGGCCTCCTCGGGACCAGAGAGTGTTGATGGTGTCTCACGCATAGCTTCCAGAGACAAAGCACCAGAGTCATGCGCACTGGACGCGGAAGCATGATTTGCTGCACGCGCATTAACTTCAACAGACTTGCGTTCGATATCCGGCGACGTCTCGGCGATGGTAGGCGGTATGACATCTGCAGCTGGAGACTGCACTCGCGATATAGGTGGCGAGAGGGGTGCCGTTTCCGGAAGATCCTCTCGGAAGCGGGACATTGTCCTCTTTGGGATGCCAGCAAGCTTTTGTTGTGAGATGTAGTTGACCGAAGGTGTAGGTAGCTGTGTAGTCTGCATCGTCTCTCGCGACGTGTTCGAAAATGACGAGGGGCCTTCAGAATCTCGCCTAGCCCGGTTGGTCCACCTAAAAATTGACATCCAAGCCATAGGTCCCCTCGAGCTGTTTGTTTCCGAGCCCTTGCGCAAGTTCTCGGATGCTTCTGTCTTCTCATCCAAGGTGAAGGACGACTTCGACCGTGACTTTTTGGAGCGCATGAGACCCCTGAGTCTCGGACTCTGGGACAAGTGTGGCACCGACTCCTCGGGCTCAGGGGCAGAAACAGGGGTTTCAACGGGTATACTCGTCGTACGATGGAAAATGTCGAGGGGTTCTGAACGCGGCTCTGTTTCCTCCCGGCGTTGCGGGGCCCCTTCCAGAAGGGCTCCCGGTGCCTTTGGTATGGAGTCAGAAGTCCGCCTCCGGGTCGACGTAATAATCGTCGAGGCAGGATCAAGGCCTAGGCCAACCGCATCTCTTCCCAGAACGCCTCTGTCGAGATTCTTGACGGCGTCTTCGCCTTCAGCTGCGCTCTCGTCCTTTTGCTTTTCAGCTCGCCTCGCTAATCTCCTTTCCATTTTTTCTTGATCCAACTGGCGCTTCCGTTCTCTCCTTCTTTTGTCTCTTTCCATCAGTTCTCTGAGATCACTCGCATCTAAGTCGTCTGCTAAGTCATCCACACGCTTATGGGCTTTCAAAGTAGATTCCGGTATTGGACCTTTCTCTGAAAACTTCCTACGCTGGGAAGGCATGCGGGCGGGTACTGGGCCTGAAGTATCACTCGCAGGCCCCCATCGAGAGTATGCCGCGTAGCGCAGGGTCGGCCGCGGTGCAAGGGCCTCGAGAGCCGAGACCCTGAAGGAGATGTGCTCCGAGTCGGATGACATGGTGGAATGAATGGAGCCGGCAAGGGGCAGCGAGATATCTGAGGAGCGGTTCTCCTTGTCCCATTCGTGTCTTGATGAACCTGTGAACCCGAGTCCGAGCCCAGTGCGCACCCTCCTCGTGTCTCTTTTCATCGGCCTGCCTGCTAGCCATTCTTCCGTTGCTGGTCGAATTGGCACGAAGTTGCTCATCGCCCTTATCTCGGCCTCTCGATCATGGTCGTTTTTCCGCCGCTTGCTGGACTTCTTTCGCGGCATCAAGTGCTGGCCATCCCGCTTATTGTGTAGTGTCGGAATGCGGCCGAATATATCGCTGTCGATTTCTTTCTCTCCGTATTCCTTGTTGTAGTCGGACCGATCCGCCGGGTAGGTGTCCGTTGTCGAGCGTGCTGGCGGTTTCGTGCTTGGACGACTCTTTGTGCTCTTTTTGCGCACAGCTCGGATGCTGTCATCTCGACCAGGTGAGAAACTGTACGTACGGCCTCGGCGCTGGAGTTTGTTGGCTTCGGTGGTCCGCCGTCTTGGCGACTCACGCCTTATGTCGGTGGCCAGCGTCGTGTCGGGTGCTGTCTGGCTGCGTGGCAACGGCAAAGGATCCGACTGTCGAGCCCGGCGATCATCAGGCCGTCTCCTCCGGCTCTTGCGCCGGAACGGCCACAACGCCATACTGGCGGACTATGCAATCCTCTACCGGTGCGAAGACTACGACGAGGATGAAAGTTGGTTGTGCGTTTCGAAAACTGTTGCTGACGGCGACACCTGGGAGTACTTCATGGCGTTTGTATCTTAAGCTGCTAGCTGCAGAATACCGATGTGGTAAGGATTTAGCGACCGTAGGTGCCGTGTTGGTGGCAAGTCGCAAAAGTTGCAGATGTGACGCAGGGGAATTGCTTGAAGTCGGGTTGGTCTTAAAGGTGAATTATGGTTCCCGAGTGCTACAGCGGGGTGGCGGATAATAGAATTGAGAAAGTCGCAGGGTCCAGCTGGACCGACCGAGCGTTTTCTGACGGTGGCGGTAGACTTGCGATTCGCTACCAGAATAACATGCGAACTGGGACAACCAGATTGGGGGAATAAAAATGTGATGAAAGAGGGATTTCGAGGATCTCACTGGACCGCAAACAGAACAACGATGATCTTTCAAGCAGGCCTGGATTAGTCCTCCCAAGGGAAATTGTTGGCGGGTTGGAAAGGGAGAATGGAAGGTGCCTGTGGCTGCGCGGTTGAACGGGCGGATGATGGATGTCTGGAAAAGGCTGGCAGAAACGGGGTAGGTGCGACCTCATACGTATTTGAACGCGGGCATTGGCAGGAGCCATGAGGAGCCCACCTACCTGGAATCCCAGAAGCTAAGACGCCCTGTGGACGTACCTACCAAATGGACGCTAACGCAGCCTAGACACATTGGTCCTCGACGAGCAAAAAGGCGCTAAATAGTGTTTGTACAGTACGTAGGGAGAACAATGACGAGGTACCTGAGGTCCATTTCTCCCTCGAGACACACACACGTGTCGACGCAATGCCATGCTTCGGGTAAGAATGCGTGGGAAACATTACTATATGGTGGTGTGGTACCGACAAGTGCTGCTGCGCGCGACTTCACTCTGCTAACACCTCACCAGCAAAACTGTCCACTCAGATATTCACACCGAGAAACCGAAAAGGAAAACCGGGGTTGTGCATCTGTTCATAAGGTGAGTATTCCCATATCATGGCCCCCTTATTTATGACGACTTCGCCTTCAGATTCGCCCGCTGTCGCGGTAGGCATGGCAAGGCACATAACGCAGTAGGTACCTTACCTTAGCTTGCCTCTTGAAAGGTACACCCGCTGTAAGGCACAGTTATTGCTCAGCTTGGGACGTTCGGTACCTGCGGGGACGTTGTCAACTTGTACAGCGACATGCCTGATTGTGGCGGCGTGCCTGTTCCAACTTTCGGCAGGCCCGTCAGCGGTACGTACCGCCGCTAGGGATCCACAAGGCGCGACGGGGCTCGTTCCCCCTCCTCTCTGTTCCCTGTGTTCCCCAAAAACTAGCGTCACTCGTGAGCGAGAGATTGCATCAATCGAACCGTCAGCCAATGCTTCTGTGGAGTTTCGTGCTCACTTTGCCATCAAGATTTGGGCGAGATTTGCTATGCCTTGGACTGTCTACGCTCAAAAGACCGTACCTCTAGTGTATAGTTGCGATGAAGCAGAATTCAGAACGAAAGTCTATCGACGTTACGTGTCGTACAGAGCCCACATGTCGGATGCTTGATGCCTTCGCCTCGTATCCGCCAGCTCTGATGCATGAAATCCGCTCGTGGTGGGGTCTATTTTCGACACCTGTTCCTGGAAAACTCTTGCACACCCGACATCATCCA
Organism: Coniochaeta prunicola; assembly: GCA_007388105.1. Classification (NCBI taxonomy): domain Eukaryota; kingdom Fungi; phylum Ascomycota; class Sordariomycetes; order Coniochaetales; family Coniochaetaceae; genus Coniochaeta; species Coniochaeta prunicola. Next base: position 10,512 of record SMOB01000270.1, on the reverse strand, counting down.
TCACTAGCCTTACAGAAGGCTAGATTGTCGCATCATGACATTGGATTTCTACGGTCCGCTAATGGTGCCTTGCTCCGGGGCAATGGTCCTGTGAGAGCCTGCAATTATGTCATGGGGGAGAGATAAGGTAGGGCAAAGGCTCGACAGTCGACATGGGTTGCATGGCTGCCAGGGTCAAAGTGTCCGTGCTTTTGCTGCATTGGCGTCATACACCAAAGTTGCTATTGACGCCCCGCTGATGTCGTCTCGCAGAGACCCTGGGAGTGGGCATGTCGAATTCGACTCTGCCGGGCTGGCCAGACATCAAGCCTTCGCAAACCACAGACCCTGCATTCACTCGGCCAGCCAGCACTGCACATGTGCAGCCTGCAGGAGAGAAGAGAGGCGGGAACATAGTGCCTGTCAGACTCAGACACGTCGGTCGTGTCTATGTAATGCCACCTTCAGCCGACAGCATGCACATGCCTATGGCGCCCGTTTCCTATCAGAAGGATGCTGGCGAATACATGTTGTATTGCAGCCTCTTCGTGCGACGGTGCAAACGACGAGAATTAGAACGCCATGCCAGTCAACCTCTATCTAGAGGGCGTTGCTGCTAGGTCTGGGCGTGTTCCATTGAAGCTTCATTAGAAGGTGCAAAGGTGTTTAAGAATGCCACAGAGGGCGACCTGTCCAATGAAAATGGAGAGATGACACTTTATAGCCATATATCACTCTATTGTGCTGTATCTCTTGAATATCTCTTCATAACGTTAAGCCCGTTCGCTGCAGCTGCGATGACTGTATGTGGTTCAGGTTGGAGTCCCCGAAGGACAGCAGTGGCTGTCTGGATTTCTCCGGAACATAAACCCAATTCGGCACCAGTAGTGTCAGTCAAAGGCTTTGTTTCATCCGACCCTCAGCTGAATAAGATACTCTTCGCGCATCGCCAACAGTCCTCCACTGACAGAAGAATAAAAACCGCGAAACTTGCGGCTACATTATGATCGTTACTAGTCGTGTCCTCCGGATTATTAGCGACCCCAGGGCCGAGCGAATCACTCCAAATGTTTCACTCCTCCCAGGACTCGGAAAAAGAAATCTGGAACAGTCCGCCACGCACACGTGCAAAAAGAGCAGCGGGTCCCGCACGACCAGATCGCCATGCTGATTGATCGACGGATTCATGACGACCAAGGCAAAGCCAGAAAAGGCCAGAACGGCCACGCTGGGGGATCATCCGACGACACTCGAATCGAAATGTGGAGGAGCCAATGGAAGTGAAGATTTATACCCTTCATTCACCCCCTTCATGTCTCGCCGTCACCAATGATGTCAAGCCACCGTAACGCCACAGTCTCTTGCTAGTGACGGCTTTCAATCCAGTGAGATTAATGCAGCCATAGAAATGGTAAGCCGTCGTGTCTGAGGGGTGTTCTACGTACCCCTTCATCTGGGATGATGTGGATCCCCGTCCGTCACTTCCTGTGCCGATTCAGATTTGAACCTTCAAGGCGTCTGTCTTTCTCGGCCAGCATTTGCCCGTCGACCCTGAAGAATTGGTGGCTTTCCACGGCTTGGGGACAGCAAAGCTGTTATGTCTCCTTCCAGTTTATTACTGGATTGTCCTTAACCATCTGTTACTCGGCTGGCACTGACCAGTTTTGCTCAAGTCTGAGTCGAGAGGCCTTGTCAGTCTCGGTTATGGGCAAAGTCAAGCCCAACTGGCAAATGTGTCCGAACGCAGGAACGCGAGTTAGCCTTCTTGGTCTGTGATACGACCACTCTTCCCAGGCGTGCTTGTACCCTGGTAAATCTATGAGTCGAATCGTCGAACTCCGGAGGGGCGGTGACAGCTCTCACCTGGCTGCGAGGTGCGACTGAGCCTTGCAGGACGGTCTAGTCCTCGGAAGAGATCTGTTATCCGGACACCGGGACATGTCTTGTAAAGGGTTAGAGCCTACAATGTACAAAAGCCCGGTATTGAACAGGCATGCGCTTTCCTAGCCCGAGGACCTACTTGGTCTACGGGCTTCTGTCAGCTCCTTTCTCCAAATCCCCAATGTGGTACTTTATTTGGATTTATCCTGGTTATTTACCCAGGCCGAGGGTCACCATGGGCAGCGTGCTTTAATATCTTGAGGCCATATAACCCCTCTCTATTCCATCTAAATCGCGTGAGCTCCGATCGCCAGACAGACGACCGCATACCCACAACACCATGTTTGTTTTCAGGTCCCGCGGTGGTGGTGCTTAACATAGCATCGGAGGCAGAATGGGCTTCAAGAATGGCTAGTCACCGTGCTTCCCAAGCCTCCTTCTTGAACCAAGCCGGTTATTTGCAATATGCCAGATTGCAAGGCTTAACGGACTTGGGGAGCTGGGTGCGTGCCATAAGCTTGTCCACTCACCCGGTAAGGGATGGAGCTTAAAGTATATCATGTGCTGGAGCCGATCAACGTCTCCGTGGTTCCTCTGCCTTTGACCACGCCCAGGACCCAGAGTTATTGCTCGAAGCTCGGCCACCATGCGTTTCACGAAGATCACTGCGGCTGCTTTGGCCTTGGACGGCTTCGCTGCGGCCAATCCGGTTGTGTTGGTGATTCAGGCTCTAAAGAGTATCGTTCTGCTGAACTGACCATGTTATAGCCTCGACACTCGTCAGTCCACTGGACTCAACGCCGCGATGGTTGCTCGGGGTCGCCAGTATATCGGTACATCCCTGACTATCCGCAGTGACACGTCGGAGTCGAACATCATCAAGAACAAGAACGAGTTTGGATCTATCACACCAGAAAACGCGATGAAATGGGATGCTACGGAACCCAACCGCGGCTCCTTCTCTTTCGGAGGCGCAGATCAGGTCGTCAATTTCGCTACCCAGAATGGCAAGCAGCTGAGATGCCATACTCTTGTGTGGTATAGCCAGCTTCCGAGCTGGGTTAGCAACAGTAACTTCAACAACGCGACCCTCATCAGCGTCATGACGAACCATATCAACACCGTCATGGGCAGGTATAAGGGCAAATGTACGCACTGGGACGTGGTGAATGAGGCGCTCAACGAGGACGGAACCTACCGTGACAACGTCTTCCTTCGCGTTATCGGCGAGTCGTACATCCCGATCGCCTTCCGCACCGCTGCCGCCGCCGATCCGGCCGCAAAGCTCTATTATAACGATTATAACCTAGAATACGGTGCCGACACGGCCAAGACCCAAGGAGCAGTGCGCATTGCTAAGCTCGTACAGTCGTGGGGCGTCAAGATCGACGGCATTGGATTTCAGGGCCACCTTGTGACAGAGAAGACGGGTACACAGTCGACGCCTACTCCGTCGCAGGAGGTTCTCGAGGGTAGTCTCCGTGCTTTCACCGATCTTGGCTTGGATGTGGCGTATACAGAGGTCGACATCAGGATGAACACGCCGGTTACCGCGGCGAAGTCGCAGGTCGCTGCCGACTGCTGGGCTCGCGTGGCTGCTTCGTGCTTGGCTGTGGAGCGGTGTGTGGGCATTACGATCTGGGTATGTTTGGTACATCTAACATGAGAGAAAACACTGAGCTAACAATTGGCATAGGGCATCTCGGACAAATATTCATGGGTACCCCAGACCTTCTCTGGGGAGGGCGGGGCTCTGCTGTGGGACAATAACTACAACAAAAAACCGGCATATGATGCCTTTCTCAAGGCTATTCAGACCACAAATGTTACTAGCACCTAGGATCAGCGCGTTACATACTAAGGAGCGGTGTTTTTGCACAGCGACTCAAGCTGACTCTAACGGGAAACGTGCTTTCAACCCAAGAATACAAAGCCCCCGGACCTGGCTCCCAATGTTTATATACCTCCTTCAACACCCTCCGTACCGTATATCAAGCCGGATATCGGCGGACTGGTCAAATTAGGCAATTTTGTAACAGCAATGCTTCTACGATCTTGAGCTGTGAGGGCCATCTTCACCCTCAATTTGGTCGCAAGCCAGACCAAGTAGTGTCTAAGGGTCCAAATCTCTATCGCTTCTTCTTTCACCGAAAGCAAACAGACCGTGACTCGACTGAGCTTGCTGGTCACCTCTCTTTCCTCCACACAAGCCTGTGATAGGCGTCTTCACGGTGCATATTGCTAGGACTTGATGAGCGTGCGGCCGTCATGCCGCTCAGTAGACCTAGTCATTTCAGATTTGCGCGACGTCTAGACTCAATACCCACGCAAAATCACACCGATGGCCACGGCTGCCCGTTCAAAAGTGCACGTCGTAACTCTCGCTGCCCAGTCAAGTCCGTGCTGTTCGACCAGCCGCGCGCCACCTCCGGGTCGAAACTGACAAACGCCTTGTGTCTGCTGACCTGCGCCGCCTTCCAGATATCGTGCATTGTGATGTCATCCCTCGTGCACGCCGCGCCGTAGAAGCGATAGACCAGCTGCTCGAGGCGCACCGACGTCCAGCCCTCGTAGCCGTCGTCGACCGTCGGCGAGCCGTCGGTCGGCGGGAAGTCGGCCTCGTACGCCCGGATGCACATGTCGTCGAGGAAAGTGCCTAGGACCGAGTCGATGCACCCCTTGTTGATGACGAGGAACATGTCGGTGCGCACGCCCTGGTCCAGACGCAGCATATTGGTGCATTCTGGCGAGTCTAGCACGGCGCGGAACACGCTGCGGATAGTGGTGTGGTAATTTCCCTTGGGTTCCTCCGGCGAGGACGGCTGGCCGTCGGCCGTGGTACTATTAGCGGTGGACGGACGACGGGGAGCGTTGAAGAAATGCAGCCTCCATCGCCAGCCAAGGGCCGTTGCCTCGGCGCCGTTTTTCATCATAGCGGCGCGTAGAATGCCACGGACGGTGTACTCGAAATTGAATAGACGTTCGACGCTCGTGGTCTCCTGGACCTCGGCGTCGTATAGGGCGATATAACCCCACCTTCCAAACCCGCGGTTCTGTTCCTGCAACTGCCTGGCCAGATCGTGCATCCAGGCGGGCGTCGTTGTCGCGTTGGCAGGCGCTGAGCCGTGCGGTCGTGGCTTCATCCTGTCGGCGCCGTCCGCGGCTGTAGAATTCGCTCACGGCCTTCTTCCAGGCGAGCGATTCGAGGGGCGCCAGCTCAGAGGCGGCGTTATAGACTCTGCCTAGGCGATCTTTGATGGTCGCTGAGGTGTCCGCCCTAACCCAAACCCTAACCCCAATCTCTTGGGAGGTGATGTCGGCCCAGAAGCGGTCTTTGAGCAGCTTAAGCTCGGCATCGGAGAGGTCGCCCGGGCTAGATAACGCGGTGGACACCAGCTCTGCGCGCGAGCGCGTAGTCGCACGGCGGATGTTGGCGGCCTCCTCCTTGGGTTCGGGAAGGTCTAGTATGCGGCGGCGGTCCTGCTCGGTGAGGCCGGGGCCGGCGCCCTCGCTTGCAGAGGACGAGTTCAGCACTGCTTGCTCGATCGCCGGAAATGCATTAATGAGATCCTGGGCCGTTTCAATCCCTCTTTGCACTCGCAGGTACGACGAGAGATAGGGCTCGTCGGGTGGAAGAGTGTCACCCATACTGCCTAGCGCTGCCATGGCCCAAAACCGGAACGAGAGAAGAGGATAAAACAAGGACGATAGACCTCTTCTTACTAGGTGTCTGATGTGGTAGCGTTAGACTTCGATTGGTAGTAATAGCGTTCCTGAATCAATACGTACAAGAGTAGAGAGCCGGACTGCGCGATTCAGTGGCTGTAGTCGCAGCGGTCGCTATGGTTACTGTAGAATGGATGTTATGGCGATATTTGGTAGCGAGAGACGGGGACTTTATGGACAGGCATACAGGGGGCCCTTAGTCCTTCGGTCACAACAGCACAGCTTTCCACTCAAGGCCGCGATTAAAAAGCAGAAGAACAAGCATAAGGGCCTACTTACGTTAGAGAATATGCCTCATACTCTTTTGAAGTAGCCAGACTGGTAGTTGTTAAGTTAAGTTGTAAGTTCGAGCCGAGACGTCTGTCTCCCCGTACCACGCTAACAAAAAGACCAGGGTTGGATTGTAAGGTCAAAAGCTAAGACCCAGGTCCAAAGATGGAAATAGTATTTGGAGAGATTGTTTTTCGTCTGTGACTATAGAGGCAGTTTCACCTCTGATCATACTTCAAGTCACCATAGGCGATCCTTCCGGTTCGTCGGCCTGGCGTCCCAGCGGAGGGCAAAGACACATTCTTCTTTGCTTCCCGAGATCCAGCAAACAGCATTGTGGGACTCTCAAGGATATTAAGTCCCTTTAGATTTGCGCCCTGTCGCCGAGAACCTCGAAATCAAAGTCGGCGAGGTCTCCGGACTGACTACAACAGGAGGTGGTGTCCTTGAGGGCGTCTTTGGCAGCTCCTTGTTTGTGCTGAACTTGCGACTTCGAGTGCCTGGTGTGGTTGGTGGCGTCCTTGCCAAGTCTACATTTCGCCTGGAGTCACGTAATGTCGATGCCCTAGGCGGGTTCCTCGGCGCTTTCATTGGCGCCTCTTCTTTTTGGACGGGCTCATGGGAGGGAGGTTTTGTCGAGCCACTCCCCACAGGCAGCTCGTGTCTTGGGAATTCCTGTGAGTCGTGGTTCGTTTCTAGCTCCTGTATTTTTGGTGGTTCGGTACCGAGCTCTGACAGGTAGGAAGAATTGCGGACGTGGCCGGAGAATTGCATTGGTCTGTCTCCCATACTGCTACTGCTATAAGGAGCAAACGGGTGGTTGCTCCCGGGGGGAGATTGAGCGCAGAATAACGGTGACGATAGCAGTCCAACAGTATTTCCAGGAGACACATAATTTTGAGAATCTGTTCGTATGATATTAGCAACTTTTCTGCCCGCTTTAGCATGTGCGTTGCTCACCTCGATAAGGCGTGAAAGGCGGACTTGATACCGGAGTCATGAACCGCCCGCTAGGTGGAGAGTGGAGGAAGGGCGTAGAAATGTCCCTTTCTTTTCTTTTCCGAGCATGCCAACCACGTTTGAATATGAATACGCAACCTCCAATCAAGATTAGGGCAACGACAACGCTGCTGGCGACTATTCCCACGATGGCCCCTATCGACAATCGGATATCGGTGCCCCGTAACGACGGTGAGGAAGTGCTGATATTGCTTGGTGCTTCCGCGCCTGTCGAGTTGCGAGAATCCGTGGAACCGGCCGTTGTCATCAAAAAGACGTCCCTTAGAGCTGGGTCGGCACTCAGCTTGGCTGGCACGAGATCCTCGGCCGGACAAGCCATGGAAGCGCAAGGGTTGCTTGCACAGCAACCCATGAAGGGCGGCATATTGGATTTGCAGGTGTACCATATCCCGGTTTCCTCTGTGCAGTCCTGTGATTTGAGGCCCTCGTAGCGGTCTGCCGAGAAGGAGGCATTTCGCAGATTCGCATCCGGGCAATATCCAGATCCATCACGGCACGGGTCTGTCGTACAGCAGCCGATGAACTCGAACCTGTTGTCTTGGCATATGTAGAACGAACCTCCACTGGGGCAACTGAGTCCAAACGTGCTATATGGATCAGACATCACTCCACTTCGAGACTGTTGATGGTGGAAGCACTGAGATCCGCATTGCGGGCCAAGTGGGTGTAACAAGAATGGACAACGGGTGGATATATGCTTAAAATAAGTTGCCTACTATGTAGGTCCGCGAAGGGGGCTTTTCGAGCACATCTCATAGGAGTGTCACAAAATACCCCACAGTGGTGCCTATTGAGGTCGCACTCGGGTTGCTTATACGGCCGTCTCGATGAAAGGGCTCTGGAATCCAACAAGATTTCTTATGCATCAAAATCACGGCGCTTAAGTGCATCGCACAGAAGCTGGCCGCAGACAGGCCACAGCAGATCGCCAGCCTCGAAGTGGCCCATGCGTTCCTGAACAAGTTCTTGGTTGTTTCTTGTTAGATCAGCCAGTTGTTGGTTTGTGAGGCTCACACGAAGTTACACAGACCTGCGGTAATGGCGGCGACCTCGGCCTCAGGGTCAATTGAGAGGTCGGTCCACCTTGTCGCGGCGAGACTTAGGATCTCGAGCGATCATGTTGTACGTGGAGAGGCATAGTCATGCATATTTTGACACTCTTCCTCTTCTCAGTTTATGGGATGGTTTACTCAATCAAGGCTAGATTTTTGGCCCGCTGGGTAAAAGAGGGAGAGGGACTAGCTACTTAGAAGGGGGCCTTGGAAATGCCCAACTCGTTGTTGGTAGCAGGCGTGGCTGGCAAACGATTGTGGTTGGCTGGCCGCTGAATGGCCGCATATGCAACGCCGTGTTCGAAACGCGCTCTTTCCTGGTTGCCTGACTCTGATCTGGATATGACCTACACGTCCAGAAAGTCATTTCACCTACCTTCGGGCCATTGCTGTCAGCCTCTTTCTCAACCCCTTCTTGGGCAAGGCACATCGATGATAGATACGGAAACATCTTGCGACGCAGCATTGGTGAAAGTGTTGTGCAAATACTACTAGTACATCTATGCTGAGACTGGGAGGCCACATACTCAACCACACTTGCGGTGAGCACCAGACCGTCGTTAGTAACTTCAGTCCACTCTTCCCTTATCACTGCCTTCCGTGTCCTGAAGCGTAGATGGCGCGCATGTGCTTAGCGACTACGACTTAAGACGAGCATGTTGAATTTGCATTTCCAACCCAAACGACGGATACTGCAGCAAAGCTTCCGCTGGCGTCAGCCATTGCTTGTCCAATCAAGAATAACGGCTGGGGTAACTTACGCAGCCGTCGCACTGAATATCTCCTGCAGACTCGCACGGGTGAAGAGACCCATGACAAGTGAGAAGATGGCAGTAAAAGCAGCAATGATACCGAGTCGCTTGGCTGTATCGTGCACCAGGTATACCACGATTGTTGCAGCAATAGGCAGCATGCAGGCAATCGTGATGGTTAAGCTCCGAGTCACCTTTTGGATCCTCTTGTCCGAATAGGTGATGGTATTGTGGAGAGTGGTTCAATTGTTTCTCTGTATCCTTCTGCTGAATGGACGCTGCTCGTCAGTATCCGCCAATGTCATTTTGCCCTCCTATAGAAGGGAAGATTGCTTACATGGAGGCGTCGGCCTAGAACTTCGTGATAAATATCAACGAGATGGTTTGTAACCCATTGTGTGAATGTGTCGGTTGAGGTCGTATCAAGAGCGAGGAGATCTCGCCTGGTGTGATCCCTCCATATATGTCCATCATCCGAAATGATGCAAACGCCCCCATTGATGGTGTCCGTATCCAATCCCACAAGTCCTTCACTGTGTTTGAATGTGGCTCACCGATGTGACTTGTCTGGCGGTAGAGATTCAAGGCCTCCTCTACGAATGAGCTCCGTCCCCGTCAGTATAGGAACAATGAGCCTTGAAGGCGTTTCGGGCAGGAACTGAAGTGGTTACTAACGATATTCTTTCAAGCGGCTTCTGATCTCCAAGATTGTGTCGAGTTGTCGAGGACTGTTGCCGCTGGGTCTGAAATACTCGCCCGACTCAAGTATACGTTCCCAGTCAGAGGAGCATTGGGATCGGTCAATATCCACCGCGTTTATCCTCGTGTTGTATCCTACGGAGACGTTTCTCTAAATGAACAAGATCGGCTTGCAAATACAGGAGATTCATTTTCGAGTGCCAAAGAGGTAAATCGGCGAAAAATTGTAAATGAGCGAGATGCCCCCATTCCTTGAGCCAGTCTCTCATAACCGCCATTGATTAGCGAATCGCCCTGCGACATAGCAATTGCAAAACTTTTAGAGGAAACTCGAGCCTTTGATATAACGTTAGAGGTTAGGATATAGAAAAAGTTTGTCGTGGCACCGGATGTCTCGTGGGCATGGAACATATTATAAGGTCCGAGTCTCTTTCCCTCGTGCAACTTGAACCTAAGTATGGTGCCCATCATGTTCCACAACCAATGCAAGTCGCCGAGCGAGGCTACATATCGAGAGTTCAGGCTACCTCTTGGCCTCAGAGGTTAGTACATGCAAATTTTAAACGAGCGTAACAATTTTATTAAGGTATGCTCACTCTTCAGCTCTACCTGCTACCATTGACCCTATTTGAGGTACTATTAGTAGAGTGTTGCGTCAAGCTTCATATTTGCAGGGAGTGCTCCTCACAACTTGGTATGGCTCCTTTAACATTAAAGGACGAGTGTACTATATTTCTACGTCGAAGCGTTTATGTCAACCGATATTGTGCTCGTCGTGAAGGCAGGTTCAGTATCTGGTTCTGCAGGCACTACTAGTCTAAGTCTAAGGGGTTGTTGTCTGTCTCACACGTATCATACTGAGTGCTAACAATAGTACAAAGTGGTAAGCAATGATTATGCTTGTATCTCATTCCTGGCACCTATTCTATAGCGTGTCGAACTGTGTTAGTACTCCGAGTCTTAGTGGCATAAAGAATTGTACATCCAGATTCTTGTGGAAAACAGTTTCTTGATTGACTGGTTCAGCCCTCCTAAACGTGTATCTTGAGGGACTCGAGGGTCTCTATATACACAGAGGGCTGCAGATATCTGCAGGGGTTTGCAGTTTCAGAGCCCCGGTACCAGGTCTTGGC
>SMOB01000268.1:0-91257 GCA_007388105.1 Coniochaeta prunicola | reverse complement strand
GGGTCGAGCACCGAATCCGAGAGGTATCTTGGTACCCTGCGCCAGCACCCCACTCCCACAGACTCTAAGCCAAAATGAGGTTATCTCCAATAAGACCATAGAAATAACTTCATCATCTCGCACCACAATACTCCACACAACCACCCCCCCACACACCCCGCCCCCCCAACCCCCTCACCCCCCCCCCCCCCCCCCCTTGTCGTCCCATCCCCTCTATCTATTCACACAGCACAAGCACACGACGTGCTTCACCCGTACGGGCGAGGCCCCGTGTTCCGTGACCAGCACAGTGAGTTTGGAGGCCGGATAACAGCAGCTATTCGTACCAGCATTCCATTGACTGCATCTTACGACGCTCCACCGAAACCTTCTGGGATCCAGTATCTGGTGTTAGTCTGGTCGTCCTTCCCATGGGATCCGGTGGCTGCAGCTGAACCGACCTCTCCTCTCCTGTTTGACCAAAACGAAGAAGAACGAGTGTGTTCTGTCCTGGACTGTCGCGAACAAGAAACCGTTAATCCCAGCCCAGCTGAATGCCTGATATCGTCAAACTTGTCCATCATCGAATCTCCTTGAAGCCAGAAACCTCGACAGGAAAGCGCAGCGAAGGCGTCAGGCGGGGTAGAGGACCGAAAGCGGGCGTTCTAGGTTGCGCAGTGCAAAGAAGAATCGAAGCCTCTTAAGGTCGTCAAGTTAATACGATACCTTCCACTACGGCAAGTGAAAGCAAGGACGAAACTGACACCACGATCAGAGTTGCTTGCAAAAAGGCAGCTTTCGGACATCGGTTGCGGCGGAAAGTGCGTTCTCCAGCTGGGTTTCTGCAGGTCGGCACGGTTCACCTTCCACACGGCCAAGATTGAGTTCTAGGTTTGGGAGGACATTTTGAGTGAAGTGGCCGCTCCTTCCATTTCCCTCTTTTACTTTTTGACTTGGCCGGACCTCTCGCCTGTGGGAGCGTCCGCCCGGCCCAAGCTCGTCGATCATGGACGATGAAATGGACTATGTGATGCATCATCCGCAAGACAATCCACATTCACTCTCGCCGTCTCAGACACAGCAGCAGCACCACCATCACCACCAAACGCAACCGCAACAGCAACAGCACCAGCTGCGGCAGTGTCCGTATTGGTCGGACCATCACCTACCCGGATTCCCGCCTCACTACGGCCCGGGACCGCACACTCCTTCTCATAACCATTCGCCTAACCACTCCCACCACAACTCTCAAGGGTCTAACAGCCAAGGCCTTGCACCTCCGAGCAACCGAAGTCAAGCGTCGTCGCACCCCTACGACCCCGTTCACTCGTCGATCCCTGCCTTGAACAATAACTGGTATTCGGGAACACAGTCTTATCACTGGTCACCAGCGCCTCCAGTCTCTCTGCCACATCCCAGATCGTCCCTCGATTCATTCTACTCATATCACAACAACACGAGCGGTGCTGGTCCCGGGGGTGCAGGCACGCCTGGCAATAATAATAACAGTAGCGGCAGAGGTGTTGATGGCTTGGACACAAATCCGGCTTCCGGTCCAGTGCAGCCACCCGTCGTCCAGAACCAACAGACACCACGTCACGAGCCGTTCACTCCATTTCCCATCGCCTTTCAGAACCAGTCTGCAAATCTGCATCGGTTCAGTGCTGGTCCGCCACCCATGTCTGCCCCTAACCAAAACCAACAAGGCGCCCATCACGCCGGTCAGCAACCGGCGCCGTTTACGCCCATCAGCAATGATTTCTCAGGTATAAGGCTTCCGGCATTGAGCCCACCTGTTTTGCCTCGCCCACCTCAGACCTCCCAGCAGCAACCTCAACAGGAAGAAGCTGGCGGCACGAGTAACGGCAACGTCACGATTCCACGTTCTGACGATCGGAGCCCTTCGGACGCAGTCGTCCTCCCGAGTAGGTCGACAAGAGCTCTACCCGAGCCTCCCCGGAACCGTGCTCTATTTGATGGGTCTACTCGTAACCCTGAGACGCCTCAAGCTGCCAGCAGCACAAGTGAATCGGCCGGAAACAGCGGGCCTTCTCCACAATCGGTCGCGGGTTCCGAAAACCGACGTCGTCTCCTCAATATGCGGACCAGACAAGCCTTTACCAGGCGAAGCGACGGCTCTGACTACGATAGTGAAGACGATGCAGCTGAAGCGGACCATGAACGAGCGTTAGAGTTGTTCGAACAGATAGCTGGAGCTAATCCCTCCATCGTTCCGCTTCGTGGAGAGGACATGACTGAAGCGAGGATAAGGGCACATCAGCTTCTCCGTGGCCAGATGTCGACGAAGCGAGTAGCATCCAAGACTGCTCTTGCTTCGCTCCAGTCCGTCGACATCGCGAGCCTGCCAGAGAACGAGAAGAGTAAGCACTTCGCATGACACTCTGCCGAATTTGTGAGCTAGTGCAGGCTAACGTACTGGTTCCAGCGTGCATTATCTGCTACAATGATTTTGGCGTCGAGAACCCCGAAGGTATCAATGAGGCGCCTCTTCGGCTACCCAGGTGCAAACACGTGTTTGGCGACCACTGTATCAAGAAGTGGTTCGAGGAGTCGGACAGCTGCCCGTATTGTCGAGACAAAGTGCCTTCGGAGCCGCAGTTTAAAGCTGGAGGCCAGGCACTGCGAGAGTATCTAAGCAGGTCAGCGGGCATACCCGTGCCGCGGGCTACATTGCGGGCACTGTCTATGGAACAGAGGTGCGTTTGTATCTCTGCCGCTGGAGAATCTTGACTGACATACATCTCAGCTCCGCGTCTGCCTTTGCAATGTTCCGGGATCCTGCCGGTGATGCCTCGAGATACGCGCGAGCGCCTGCTGCTGCGGGTGCTGACGCTAGTCCCACACGCGCGTGGCAGACGGGTGAGCGCAGGTCACCGCCTTCGGAGGCTCAAGATAACCGAAGACGCACTCGCGCCCGCCATGGAAGCTCAAGGGCCTCTGGTGCCGCTCCTAGCGGGACCGCAGCAGCCGGACGATCTGTCTCCTATGCCTTGGCGACCCCGTCAACTTCCCAGCACCAGCAGAGCCCGGGTCGTGATTCTGTAAACCCCCCCTTCATGCCGCCTCAATGGTTACCACATGCTCACGATGCGCGACGATCACTGACATCTCTTATGGCACGGCAGTTTCCCACTGGCAGCTTTCGCCCTCAGAGCTACACCACGCATGACATATGGCAGACGAGCTACCAAAGGCATGCGGCTATGATGGCCGAGCCGTTGGGTCTCAATCCCCCCTCGGCACCAAACCAACAGCCCTTTCAGAACTACATGCCACCGCCAGTGTTTGCCATGCCGCAGCAAGGACCTCAAGAGCAGTCCGGCAACGCTGGAGGGTCCGTGGTGCCACCTAGCCAGGCTCCACAGCCGTATACAGGTCCGTCCGGCATGATGGGCTTATCCTTCTCCAACGGACCGGAGGGATTCGGCTTCAACCCACAGGGCGGAAACCAAAACAATCAAGCGAACAACAACAGGATGGAAGCCTTCAGCTTCCCCAGCACACAGAACAATAACCAGGGAAACGCTATTCCTAACAGAGAGAGCAACTGGTGACGGTGATATGCTTGGAAGACGATGCATTTGAGCACAAGCCGGGCGGCAGGGACAGGTTTCCTCCCTCGTACCGCCTCGTCACCACTCCTTACGATACATAACAGAAATGATTATATGGACATGCGGGCATTGCTATTTATAGAACGGGTCACAGTTGCGAGATGCATTGTGGTCCTCCTTTTTCTCTTTTTTGGAACGTTACGGACTTTGGCATTGCGCTTTACCTGGCATGGGAAGGAAACGGAGTTTTAGCGGCGTTATCACAGATCGTCTCATCGGATACCTCTTTCGCTGTTTGTTGATTGGCTTTCACTACTCTCTTTTCTGCTTTTTCTCAGATAGCAGTCTAATAATGACCAGCCTGAAGACAGTTAACTGCCGCCTTAGACACTTGTGACCGCAAGGATCACGTTGAGAGGGAGAGACGTAGGTGCACAGGTGGCACTTGCGAGTTGCGGACGGAGGGGAGCAGTGTGGATAGAAGTGTGGACGGAGGATAGAAGAACGAGACAGAGGGAGCCGGGGAGCGGGAGAGATTGCCTAGGAATGATGTCGTTGAATCGGGCCCTTAATCCCTTTCTCAGACATAGCTCGCTGATCGCCAGAATCGGTAACTGGTCAGTACCTAGGAGATTGGACTTGGTAGCTCTAGAACCGATGAATGACACTTTCCACACCACGAGCAAGCACAAGTCACTGACTGACTACGCAGTAAGTGAGGTCACAACCATCGTCATCCATAGTGTGTTACCCTAGTCCATGCCGGGCCAAAGAGACGTGGGGTCCGGCCCAATCCCGCTCGCGGAAATCGAGACCCGCCCTCACCGGCTCTGGGTCTAGCGGCGACGGTGCTTACCCCAGATGAGGACAGCCAGCTCCCCGCAACCTCGGCTCAAATTAGCAAACAAACCTCGATACATTAAGGGTGCCGACAACCACCACCGCACCTCCACACATGTCCCTCCGAATAGACGGAGGGTGACGACCTCCCTTACCGCCCTCTTCCCTTACCCCAACGTTGCCCAACGCCTCCACACAGAACACCTCACAATGGCAGGCCGCATCCGCCAACCAATCGACACGGCATCGCTGGAGCGGTACATCACCGCCCACGTGCCGGAGATCGAGGTGCCCCTCGACATCAAGCAGTTCGGCTTCGGCCAGTCCAACCCGACGTACCAGCTGACCTCGATCCCGACCGGCCGGCGGTACGTGCTCCGCAAGAAGCCGCCCGGCAAGCTCGTGTCCAAGACGGCGCACAAGGTCGAGCGCGAGCACCGCATCATCGCCGCGCTGGGGTCCTCCCCCGTGCCCGTGCCCAAGGCCTACGTCCTCTGCGAAGACGACTCCGTGATCGGCACGCCCTTCTACATAATGTCCTTCCTGGACGGGCGCATAATCGAAGACCCGGCCATGCCGGGCCTGTCGGCGGAAGAGCGCCGCGCCCTGTGGGACGCCGCCGTCCGCACCCTCGCCCTGCTGCACAGCGTCGACCCGGACTCGGTCGGGCTCGGCAACTTCGGCAGGCGGAGCGGCTTCTACAGCCGCCAGGTGCGGACGTGGCGCGAGATCTGCGCCGCGCAGGCGGGCACGCGCGACGTCGACACGGGCAGGCCGGTCGGCGAGCTGCCGCACTTCGAGGAGATGGTCGGGTTCTTTGCCGACGAGTGGAGGCAGCCTGTCGACCGGGGCACTCTGATACATGGGGATTACAAGATTGATAATTTGGTTTTCCACAAGACCGAGCCGAGGGTGATTGGTATTCTCGAGTAGGTCCTCTCCTATCCCTTCCTACTTTCTCCATACCTCGATCTCTGCTGACAGAGGATGATAAGCTGGGAAATGTCGACGATAGGTCACCCCCTGTCCGACCTAGCCAACATGATGACGCCCTTCTACACCGCACCCCTAGACAGCAGCAAAGTCCAGAACGCGCACAAGGGCTTCCTCCCCGGCGCCACCCCAGGCCTCCCCACGCCGGCCGAGATAGCAGAGCTGTACTTCGCCACCGTCGCGGCGCAGACGGTCCCAGGGGCCCTCGCCACGCGGGCCGTCGTCAGCGAGGACGCCGCCGAGAGGGAGAGGGAGCTGCAGTGGGCGCAGGCCTTCAACATCTTCCGCCAGGCGGCCATCTGCCAGGGCATCGCGGCCAGGCAGGCGAGTCGGCAGGCGAGCAGCGAGGTCGCGGCCCGGTATGCGAACGCGAGGGAGCCGTTGGCCGAGTTTGCTTGGGAGCTGGTGCGGGGCGTTGCGCGGCAGAGCGAGGGGGGGAAGGCGAAGCTATAGGTGTTTGGGGTGGATGCATTGTATGAAGATAGATGAATAGAGAAAAAGATTCACTTTCCATCCACGTCTAGTTCGCGTGATGCCGGTAGTTAACCTTGTGAGGCTATAACCAACAACCTCAAGGCGTATGTGTATCCAGATCTAGACACTGTGCAGATGCGAACCCATCGATGGTGATCGCAAGTTCCAACTCGCAGTCATGTATGATTTTTACCCTCATTTTTCCAATCGATACTTCGACACGTGAAGCACAGTTGTATCCTGGACTGAGGCAAATAGATGGCGAACTTTATAATGCAGTATATTAACCATGAGTCGAGTTGTAAGCTGCCTCTACTGATACATGGCTAGGACAATACCGCTGGCCATCCTTCCGGCACCACACTCACTCCCCTTTTCTATGCACATCAATGCTCCTTTTACCCCTCGCTTAGTCTCAGCACATGTCTCGACTCGCAGCTATCATCTATAAAAATCATGCCATCGTAAATATGCTCGTCTAATCGACCGCGGTGGTATCCGAATCCTAGTCGGTCGTACCATCCCAAGGCCTCATCGCGTGAGCAAAAGCCTTCTCCTCTTTCGTCAAGACCTTTTGATCCCTCCGACTCATGCTCCTATACAGAGTCGGCTGCAGACCCCGCTGCATAGCCGGTAAAGTCCTTTCTTCCCCCTCCCCCTCAGCCTCCTGCTCCTCATCCTCCTCACCCTCCCCACGCCCCCGCCGCACAGCCTGCAGAAACGCCCTCGTCAGCCCGGTCAGATACTCATCCCCGACGGGCTCAAACACCTTCCTCACCGGCACGCGATCGGCGGCGTACCCCATCTCCCATAGGAACAGCTCCCAGTGCACGGCCTTGACCGCGTCCTCGGCCATCTTCTTGCACAGCACCCGGTCCGACACCTGGTACGTCCAGGTCGGGTAGCCCTTACACTCCGTGACCCCGACGGCCCACAGCGACAGGCTCCCGCCCCTCCGCAGCACGCTCTCCTGGAAGGCCGTCCGCTTCTCCACGTGCTCCGGGTCCGACCGGTGCATGTGGCCCGGCACCGACGCGCTGTACTCCGCGCCCGCCACCTCCACCAGCCCCGCCAGCCCGACCAGGTCGAACACCGACAGCCCGCCGACGAGCGCCAGCTGCGCCGCGCGCACCGAGTGTGCGAGCACCGTCATCACCACCTCCTTGTTCTTCTGGTCCCTGGCCGCGGGGCACGACGGCGCGTCGCC
Organism: Coniochaeta prunicola; assembly: GCA_007388105.1. Classification (NCBI taxonomy): domain Eukaryota; kingdom Fungi; phylum Ascomycota; class Sordariomycetes; order Coniochaetales; family Coniochaetaceae; genus Coniochaeta; species Coniochaeta prunicola. The sequence continues at coordinate 84,189 of SMOB01000268.1, read as the reverse complement.
GGCGGCGCCGGTCTCGTCCGGGCCGGAGACGGACGAGTTGAGGCTGTCCAGCAGGTGGCGGCTCCTAATGGCCACGGTGTTGCGCGTGGTGTTGGTCAGCGACGAGACCCAGCAGTTGCAGCGGCAGTTGTTGCGGGGGTAGTAGTGGTGGTCGGCCAGGTGGGCGTTGTAGCCGTCCACCCAGTCTGAGCGCGCCACGATCCGGGCCGGGGTGTCCCCTATTAGGTCTGATATCCGACAGGCGCGTTGTATGGCTTCCAGCTGACGTGTTACTGTAGGAGAGTCGTTATCTAGATCCTCGGTGTCGTGGAGACGTCTGACCATCTTTGACAGGGAGCCGTCGTGCCCAAAGAGGCCTTGGATGCGACTCTCTCTGATCTCTAACTCTTTGATGATGGCGTAGCTGTAAGGCCGAGCGACGGACCGCTTAGGAGACGCCGACATGAGGACCGACCCGTCCTTGTCACCGTAGAGCTGAAGTAGCGGGTGTTCTTTGACTAGTTTCGGGCTCTGCAAGACTCTCGGATCGATAGCACTGCGGCAATACTCTTCGAGCTTCCCCTTGACGATCGAACGCTCGTGGTATAGCAGAACATGGTTATAGCGCTGACATACCAAAAAGTCAGCAAGCGTCTCTGACGGCGTGCGAGCTTCCAAGTCATGTACATGACCAGGGGCAAAGCGGACTTACTCTGCAAGTTAACATAAGACAGTAGATACTCTGGCTATCTGCATAGTCTGCGATGGTCACGAGGACCTCGGGTAATAGGTATACCATCGTAGGTGGTACTTGGTACACAAGAAAGAGAGGCAATAAGCAGTACGAACAGTTGTACTGAGAAGCGACAGATCTCTTGGAGTAAAGAGCAGGAGGTCTCGAGAGCAATGATACGGAACGATGGATGTCTCGGCGATGTGGTCTATTTGTAACAACTGTGCTGACTGTTGGTATCTGTCTACCTGGAGCAGTACATGGAGAGTTGTAGTGAAACTCTGCTTATGGCAAGCCGAGGAAAGGGTATTAGAATGTCAGTAAGGCTGGTTGGGGAGTCAAGCTGCGTGTGTAAGTCATATGCCCAGAAGCCTGACAGAGGAAGAGGCATGCCGTGGTGGTTAAGTATGACAGGGTAAGTAGTTCTGGCGTTTCTTTCTAAGCCATCGACTCCATCGCAATATCCCGACAGCAGCCGTACTCCAGGCAGATCAAGTCGATTCATGGTAGGCGCGAGTTGAACATCGACATTGAACAATGATTCATGTGGTGTTCTGACGTCGTGATCGATAAGAGCACCCTGATGGCTGGAAGAGTTATACGCGGGGACGCGATTAGGCGCATGCTGGCCCTCAAGGTGCCAACCAGGGGTCCCGCAAATGCCGTACATCGGAGCTCAATGCCATTGTATAGGCAGTGCTAAGTCCTGAAGGCTTTTCTACCTGTCGTCTTCTTTGGGATCTGATCACGTATTCGCCGTGATTGTTCTAGAACTGGCACCTCTTTGGCTGGCTGACCCGCTCTTGCGGCTCCAGGAGCGGCGAAATGTCATCGTGTGGGTAGCAGTCTCGTGAGATAGTATTTTTATCCCCTCATAAGCTTCTCACAACGTGTACAGTTGGAGATATATAGATGCCGTCTGTTCTTCGAAAAGGACCCCGAGCGACAAGAAGTTTGAAACGTCAACTGCACCGAAGAAACACTGGAATAGGTCTCCCATGTCGAAAGTCTGCGATAGCTGGCATATGATGCCTAGGACTCCCGGCGGCAATCACTACAGTCAACTAATATGGTACATATTATTGGCGAGTGTTTCGCCATTACTCAATCCCGCCGCTGGTACAAAGGATCAACCTGCCGCGTAGTCGAACCTTGTATATAAAATGGATGTGCGAAGCAAGCCCCAAACGCCGAATATGCAGGTCATTCTCGTCCCCCTGACCGGGACGACGTAGATCCAAATAATCCCCAGCTAAGCTTGCAAACCAGCAAACTACGATAAGCAAAGCAGTTGGTAGAGACGATGTAATGGGGCCGAACAGAAAGCCACACAAGGACCGTCGTACTCTATAGAGTGAGGACGCCGCTGATCGATACACGTGCTCGTGTGCTCAAGCGTGCCCACCCTCGACAAACCGCTCTGTGACGGTGACCTTTTGAGCGGCGGTGTTCTTGATCTTTGCTGCCAGCGATTTGTCGTCGGCCATCGCGGAGACGTCGTCGCCTCCACCAATGCTCTTCCCACTGACCATGATGTTGGGCACGGTGCCCCGGCCCGTCATCTCCTTCAGCCTGGCTTGTAGCTTCGGCCCGAGCGGATGTTCGTCCAGTTCGACGACGTATGGTCGTGGTTCGATGACATACTTCTCGAGGAGGACACCCTTCGCCCGCTTCGAGTAAGGACAGTATGACTTGGAGAATATTATCACTGCCGCAGAATGTTAGTATGGGCCGAACTGGCTGAAAGTCTGACGAGCGTACCTGGCGCCTGCTTCAATATCCTGTCTAACTCAGCCTCAACCTCATGCTCATCCTCCGTCTCCTCAGCCAGCACCTCCTGCTTGCCATCATCATCGACTTCCACTTTCTTGACCTGGCCCCCAGCCGAACTCCCGACCCCAATGACCTCGCTTGGCGCGTCCGGCCGATTCGGCGCCTTCGCGTTAGCCAGCTCTTTAGCCTTCAGCTCTGCCGCCTTGAGTCGCTCTGCCATCTCTTTGGCGAGCACATCGTCGTCAGAGTCGACGTTGCCGTCCGCATCTTTGTCCTTCGGCGTGCGTCCGACTTCCTTCCCTGTCTTGGAATCCAGCACCGCCTGCCCTCCCTCTCTGCCCCGCGCTTTATCCATTGCGTTGACGGTCTTGCGGTAAAAGTCCTGCAGGTTCCGCGTATCGCGCTCAGTGTTCGCGCGTAGGTGGGAGGTGAAGAAGAGGAGCGTCACGACGGCCGCTAGGACGACGTAGAAGAGGAGGCGTACCCGCCTGGGTGAAGGCATGGCGGGCGATTTCGATCGGCTCAAGCTCGGGAAGGACAGGTAAGGTCGGTGAAGTCGCGAACTCTTCGCAGTATTGTTGAATTGAAGCCACCTAAGTAATGTATATGGACGAAGCTCTGTCTGCCCTTGGGCGCATGGCGGCCCGGCGACGCAGTTAAAGCTGGTGATACAGCTCGGTTGGTTGCATAGACCAGAGGATTCCCCGTTAGCCAAGCGCGGAAGTTATGGTGCAGATGGAAGCGTCACGACAGGACACAACAGACTGTGGGTTCGCAGTCTTCGTATACGATGATTGTGGATTCGGAAGAGGAAGACGCGGCCTTTGAGTAAGCTATCAGCTGTTGGTCGTAAAGGGGAAATGGCGCCCATCGAGTATCAATGGAGATGGAAGAGGCGCATTCCGGGTCAATGCGACCCTGGGAAGTGGAAAGTCCCCGCTATTGAGTGGTGATAGGTACCTCGTGGATGTACCCAAAACTTCCGGCTAGTAGATTCGAAATACGGCATCGCCATCACCAAACCCAGATACAACGGTGAGGTAATGGCGAGTTGACGGAATGGGAGCGGAAGAATCTGGCAATAGAGCCTCGCATATGGCATTTTACCATTGGAAACGATCATATATCTTACAGGCATATACGAACGAAGTGTTCAGATAAGCCAAGATGTCCTATTGTCTGACACCATTCAGGAACCCTAAGCTCCTAAGTTAGTCAGGTTCTGGCATTGTGTTAAAGAGCCATGGTGATAGAGTAACGTAACGAACACTGTCTGAGCACCGGGAAGCTCAGGCGGGTTCAAAGTTAGCTTAGCTCTGCGGTCGAGCGACGCTTCTTTCATTGACATCGACTCTGGGACTTGATCCATCTCCATCCTTACCCCGTAGAGCCGGACTGAATGATGTCTCTCAGTCGGTCTTCGTCTTCGAACGCCGCTGCGTCTTATCTGAGAAGACACAAGTCTGTCCAGAGTGGAGGGCGTTGCATCTAGGCATGGTCAAATATACAGCTACTTGTCAAGATACATTGCCCAGATTGAATGTCTGATCTCCTCTCAGTGCACTACTCTATACCTATGTGTCCCAAGTGTACTGGCTCTGCGTCGCGGCGGAGACGTGTATGTGACCGTATATTCTGCATGAAGGCTGCTTTTAGAGGAAGGAAGGCCTAGTCGCAGGTTCCAGGAGGGCAAGACTTTGCTTCGTTTAATATGTAGACTTGGTCGTCGTGTGCTCTTTCTATAGCGTTTCTCTTCTTGTCGTCGTCTTCATTTGAGAAGCAGTATGAATGGCCGAGGCTTGCATACGAAGAGGAAGTGAAGGACGATTTCTGGTCAGCAGGCTGGAGTCGTGATCATTGCTGAGCTATGTACGAACACTAAGTACGGACACTAGTGATATGCCAGAGTTTCCGGTAGGAAGGCATCCAGCACTATGGCACCTGCTTGGAAGGGTTAGTAAGTGCGATCATAGGCCTCGGACATCTTGAGGCCTAATGATCAGGCAACTGTTGTTCAAACCAAGACGTCATTCACTCCATTAGGATCTACCCTCGTGGGCTGCGTGAGCAGATGCCGTCTAGTGCGCTGCGTAGCAGTCTAACATGGACATCTAATCCATTGTTCCACCAAAGAAACTAGGCAGGCAGTTGTCACGGCCGAGGTCCGGATGGAGTGATGGAGGGTTGGAGGGTCTCACCGCAGACTGTATGTAGCATTGTTTGAGCGACCAATGTCCTCTACTCAAAGCCGGTTTCTCGAGTCTGGTGAACGTAATCAAGCACTGGCTGCTCGATTCCCACTATCCACTGATAGCTGAAGCGTGCGTCAAGGGGTCTAATGGATCGGGAGACAGATTGCAAGCCACTGTGCCCATCAATGATAGCTCTCCCTTGATGGTGTTATCCACCCGGGCTGACTCGGGTTGATGCCCATCTGCCTGCTCCCAATATCCTGGAATGTCAGTGCTGGTATGGCAGGATTGACTTCGCCCTGCCAATGGCGTGTCGACTCGCCGGCTATACGATATCAGAGCTGGAGTTCGTCGATCGCTAAGAAATTGGGGTTGCTCCGGCCAAGTAGATTGGAAATCACCGATCTCGATGCGGGAGATGGATGGCTCCTGGGGACGAGGCCAGGGACTTGTCACTCAACAAGCCTTCGATCTCTGAATCTTCAACAAGCCTTGGACACGCGCTTTTGTCCTCTTCCAACGACGTCACAGAGCTTCGAAGTGACAAACAGACGGAACAGATTTTCCACTGGACAGATAGTACTCCTGGCTCAACGACTTGCTCACACGGAAGCGGGCATTGTCTTACCCTTCCTCGAGCCCTGGCCTCCATGATTGCTTCCCCCTTGCGTGGAGATGAACAAAATTTCAGGAATGACAGGTCAGGCCGCTGTCAGATGTTGTCTGAGGAATGTGATGCTGCGTCGATAGCCAGGCAGTACTGCGGAGAAGACGTTGGTGTGGATTGGTAGCGCGGTGGTTGGGCGCCGAATTGGAGACCAGAAGTCGACTTCTGCCATCCCATTCGTCCGCATATTTGAAAGCCATGCCAGGGGTGAGCTTATTGCAGAATTGGGAAACCCAGGGACCACCACGAGCTCAAATGCGACAATCTCAAGGATTGTCCGGGAGGTGGGACAAAGACGTGCCGACAGAGGTGCTCGCTTGAAGGAGCGAGCAGGATGTTTGTCTAGTTGTGCTGGACGAGCATGTGTAATGGAGAAATGAAAGGAAAGTTGATACTGAGGTTTGGCGATCTTGAACGGAGCTCATCCCTGGTGGATGCCGAACTAAGGCTACGGGAGTAGCCTCACTCACATGGCTACCTTAGTTAGACTGCGTGACTCGGGGGTGACCAAGCTGCCGATTGGAAGCACCCGAAACAGAGGGGTCGCTCCCGTCGTCATCTACCCACACTATCCCGCGAGGGAGCGTAGATCCGAAAGCCGACGGAAGTCACTGGACTGGTGATGTGGGCAGAGGTACGGCCGTAGACCCATGAGTCTTGGCCTAAAGCTTCCGGAGGAAGTAGAAGAAGATCGTCACATCACAGTCATTGCGGCGGCTGCCTTCCACACCGAAAGTGTCCCATGGGCTTCGGAGATTACCTTGGGGATCATGAGACTTGTGAGGCAGGCCGCTCTGTAGATATGTCCCTTCGATACCACTGCGGCTGGAAACGTAAACGAGATAGAAAGCTGTACCGACAAGATGAAGGGAGGGGATACTCTATGATCCTCGGGTGGTATGGAACCCTGCAATAGAGTGACCATCAAAGCTTTGGTTTCCAGATCACAGTCAGAAAGAAGCTAGTGTTACACTCCACAGGTTCTCGACTTCGGAGAAATTCCACCCAAGTGATACCAACTCGAGGACGGACGTGATGAAAGCTCGGTGCTCACGACAGGAAGGATGCTTGTCAAACGTGGAAGGTGCCCCGCACCGCCTCTCGGCTCCCCTGTCACCTTGCAATCAGTTTGAAGCTTCATCCGACGTTGAGATTCGTCCAAAAAAGAAGCCAGTCAGCTGCCTGGAAAGTGCAGAAAAGCACTGAATTTCCTGCCAGTCAGACCTCCCCGTCGCCTGACTTTCTGGTGCATTCTCATCCAATGATCTCTTGATGGAATCCCGTCCATCTTGCTGATACTACAGTTGAGGTTGCCTCCATCGACATTGTATCGCATCTTCGTCTCGTATCAGGGCGAACCGAGGCTTCCGGGCCCGTTTGACCGCCGGAGGACAACTGCAAAGCTGCATCGTACCTTTGTTGGGAAACGACGCCACAAGATTGCATCCGAAACTTGGAAGTGTACCCCAGCCACACACCCTCACCAACCCAGCCCTCTGACAACTCATCAATGATACATTGTGTCGTCACCTGATATTTCGTGGAATTCATGCAACACTACCAGCCCGCGTTCGCGTCCATGGCCGAATCCTGTTTGCCTTGCCCGAACTCGGATTTTGTAATGTTTCCTCTCGGTGAGGCTTGTTAATTTCAATACACAATTCAAATCATAAAATCACACATTTTAGACCAGGGCTGTTGGCTCAACATAGTATGGCATCACACTTTGGATAAGAAGCCTGGGAAGCGGGGAAGTTACACATTTACAGAGCAATAGGGAATTGACTGTATGAAAACGTGCAACACCAACCTCCGAGTAAAGTGACATGTGCCGTTGGAGGCGCCAAGCACCAGCGTAACAGCTGCGAGCTTGAGGTTAGCAGAGCGCTTTCGTTCGTGTACCCGACGCGGCATGCGGAACTGGGATCCCGCTTACAGGCCGCGCTGTGTCCTTCTGGCAGCCTGACGAGCAGCTTGAGAGGCATTTCGCAAGTGCGAGTTTGGTTCATGTTACACACCGACTTTTCGTTGATGCGCTGGCGCTCGCCTGTCATGATCAGGCAGTTGTCGCCTTTCCACTGTCGTCACCAACGCTAGGCAGGGAGCTGATGAGCATCTCCTAAGCTTGCTTTGGCTAGATATCCCTAGTCAAGTGCACGTGAACCTCACCTTTCGATATCTACACCGACAATAGCGATCTTGATATTAGCTGATGCTCTCACGTGCAGGAGGGAGGCAAAGAAGGATCATCAGCTTTGCCCTTGCCGGGTCTGTGCTGTATGTATACACGAAAAAGCAAAGGCCCTCGGCGCAAGCATCAGGGCGCGAAGGCCAAGATTTTTTGGTGACGTTGCGATCCCGGTCTAATTTTAGTAGGTAGACAAAATGAAGCGAATTCACACCACAGTAGGCCATCCCGGTGAGAAAATACGTAAGCTGCCGATCATCGATCAGGTCGCGAAGGTCGTCTGCCTTTTGCCCTCAGCATTCTCTCAGAGTCGTCTGCGGTGTGTCTGCCGTGCGGTCCGTAAAGGCGTGGTTCTATTGTTTCCCATGCCTCAATATCGATAGCGCGCATGACGAAACAAAGGAAACAGCTCGGCGGGCGGCAGTTCCAGCGAGAGAAGGTTGATGTTGAGCAGACCGCAATATCCGCATTCAGACTCTGGGGGAGCAGGCATCAAATTAATTATATTCCACACCGGCCCTCCCGTGTTAGAAGCCAAAGAAAGATTCCGCGCTCCATCGGTATCCCAAAGGCTGGCACTCCCGCGGAGTTGGCGCCCGTCAGAGGTCTCGCTTAAAAGGACAGCGGAGGGTTACATCACGTCATTGGACGAATCAGACGGGGTTCAGAAGCTCGAGGGCTTCGGAGCTGCCATCGCGACCTTCAGGTACCGTCCACCAGCTTTCAGGTCATCTTCTACAGGCGGGTACTGAGCATGATGCTGGAGTGACCCCAGCAAGCTACCAGCTTGCCACGTATGACTGACATCGTGTGGCTACATCATCGCTGGGGCTCAGTGCTTTGTGCTTGACGGTCCTCCCTGGCGGTAAGTTGCCAGCTCATCAGACAATAATACGTACCTATTACTGTTGTTTGGTACGTACAGCCCAGCCTCCGGGAAAGAATTCCAAGCTTCTGAGGCACTACCAGTACCGTACCCACACTCTTGTTCGCTTTAGTAGTGTATCTTCAGCCCCACGTTCAACTGTGCCCGCTTGCCCACCCTTTGTACCGTGAGCATTGAGCGGTGACTAAAATCATAAAACGCCAGAAATTCGTGGGCTAGGAAGGATAGTGGAGCCGGCCCCACCCACAAGCTCAGTCAGCCAACCATGAGAGTTTCATAAGAGTCTGTGGTCTGTCTGCTCAAATCATCTTCCTCGCTTCCCCTCGTCTCTCCTCCTCTTTCCCTCGCACAACCAATCAACCCATTCAACTGGTCCACCTTGAGCATCGAGTCAAAACCCCGAGTGCTCAGCCAAAATTCGTCAAATCAACGGCCGCCCTTCGTCTCGACTTCAAACAAACCTCTCCGCAACCCAATCGCAAGCCGGCCAACCGCGCTTTTTGATTCAGAACGGACAGAGCAAGCCAAAGATAACCTAACCTTGATTTCATTCGCGGCGCTTATTTGACTCTATCCGCTCTTTGTGTCTCATCCGTCAGTCCAGCTCCGAGTCTCCCAACCACGGGCTCGCGCTCCTTTTTGGCGATTTGCCGGTTTGTCTAGACGCGCCACGCGGTCTTTCTCCCTCACGGCTGTGTGCAGCATCGAACTCGTTTCTGTCGCACACAAAGCCAGCATCTGTCGAGTATTGATTCTCGTCAAGCGCAGGTAAGAACATTTCACTTTTTGCCCGCCTAGCCTTGCGATCTTGCAGTGCATTTGTATGCCCAGCCGCTGCATACTGTCCCTGATTTCTCGCCCGCGCTCCATGGCTTGACTTGGTGGGTGCCCTCGCGCCCACCCTGACCTGGAATGTCAGCACGTGTCAGCCCACCGTCTCGTGCTGAAGCTTGCACCAGCGGCTATAATCCACTGCTCGCATGCTCGGGATCGTGTGCTGTCTGGGGGCCGTCACCATTCCCTTGAGCTGTCATTTCGTGAATCCCAAGTGCTCGAGGGAAGTCTTGCATTCACTCTGAATGATCTCAATCCCTCTCTACTCGCGTCTATCATTATACAAGGCTCGGATGACACAAAACAGCCCACTCACCCGTCTCAAAACAGGCATCCACAAAAGCAGCCCACTGAAGGCCCCCCAAAAAATCCTGGGAACGAGGGACGGCCCAGCTTTTCCAGCCACTCACCTCTCGAGCGCAAAACAGCTCTTTAGATCACGCAGCAAATCAGCAGCTGGAATCCCATCAGTTCGCGACAAGACGAATCTCTAAACACCTTAAACCTGGAGACCTATCATCATCGCCAGCTTCACATTCGCCGCGACTATTGGCCCTCTTATTAGTCCCGTGATAGTGTTTGCCTGCGGAGGCAATCAACCATCTCGAGCAACGGCGCTCAATCAACGACGCCGCTCAGTCCTGAAACCTCGTCGCAACGCTCGGCCGAGGCAGCACCAAGATTGCCTTGTTGCTCCTCCTTGTCCTTGTCTATCTCAGGTAAGCATCAGATTTCCATATCTATGAGCGCGGGTCTATGCCTATTCCCAAGCACTTTCCATCCGTTGGCTAAAAGCTTTGGCCCTTCCCGTTGCTTCACACCATCCCAACCGAAACGAGGAATCGATTCAATTGATCTCGCTCTTCCAAGCCTTACCGATGTCATCCGCATCTTGTTGCCGTCTCTCATTGCACTAGTTGTGCCCGGCAGATCCAGCCTGGTCTGAATGCTGTCTTTGCTCTTTCTACTTGGGATCTTCAAAAAAGGTACTGCATGGCGATACATCATGCTAACTGCCCGTCAACACAAGACCTACATACTGAACCGACTATCCTGCGTCAATACGCAGCGCACACAACGAAGAGCTTACAGTAGCTGAGTGAAACGGTACGTCGATTGCTTGTTCCTCTTCCCACGTCAGTGTGTCCCAAGTCGCGGTTCCGGTCAGCTACCCCTCCTTTCCCGCGTTTTCTCTATCTCTCACACCACCCTTCCACATCCCCGGCGCTGAGTTCCCTTTCCACGAGCTGTCTCAACCTGGTCGATGTCACCTTCTATCTCTGTGCCCCCTTCTCTGCCCTTATTCGCACTTATGTCACCCCTCCGCCAGTTTTCATGCACGTGTATTTGTCGAAAGCGGCTGGGATTCAAGCCCAGCGTTCCTGATGCTGCATTCTCTACGCGTCGGACTGCAACCAGAGCCTCCTGTACTGGACCTGCTCCGATCGCGAATCAGTAGCTGCAGCCTTGTTTTTGGCGAACCCCGCGCGAGTACCAAAAGCTGGGCTCTGTGCCTGCCTCGCTTCCCTCCCTCCAAGTTTGCGCCACCATCCAAGCTAGGTCTAGGAGAGCGGTGCTGAGCTGGTCGTCAGTGTGGGCCTGCCTGGCTCGTGCATGTTCCGTCATGCATGCCAACGCATCAACAGGCGGTTCAAGGCGCCCAAAGAAGAGCAGAACCCACCACCCAGGGTCCTATTGCAGTCTCGAGCGCCTTTTACTTATATAGTCCCCAGCGGTGACTGACTAGGTTTGGTTGGATAGATCTATTGAGCCTACAAGCACTTACCCTATACATTCGACTTGGGAGTGTAACTCGAACATAATAGTTCGCTTGTCGACTGCATACTTGCACGTGGTCTTGCTCATTCGAAAACTGAGCCACAAGACTTTCACCCCGCGAGATATCAGCTTGCATATGCCGCGGTGCGACCAATTGCAAAGCTTCTCCATCACTTAGACAACTGCCAGCGCATTCACGCATATCCAATAGATTAGGGTGTACATCCAAGCCCAACAGCACTTGGACCACAGTGACGACAGTCATCCGGACTCGCACAGCCCAACATCGCCTTCAGGTTGAGCCTTTAGAGAGCTGCTCTTAAAGCGGCCCTTTCGGTACTTGAGACTATCAAACAGAGACGTCTCGTCCGAAGTCAGCGATTCCCCGCATTTGTCCGGTCGCCAACAGGTATCAATCGTGTTTCGGCCCGCAGCAACGCGAACTATCCACAACGCCTACAACGCGACTTACGATAATTCGCCGTCTTGCATTCCTAGAGGATGATGGACTACGCGCAGTACCCTCAACAGGCTCAAGGTCCACATTCACAGCCACACATCCAGGCCGGATATCCCACCTCAGCCGGCGGTAACAGCATCACGTCTCCAACCAGCCAACACATTCCGCAACACGGGTCGCCTATACTTCAATCACAGCAGCACCAAGCTGCCGGAGGTCAAGGTCACAACATGTATCAATCACAGTACGGCGTCCCGCAGTCCACCATGCATTATGGCATGCCTCAGATCCAGGCGGCTGCCATGGCAGCGACTGCGGCGGCATCAGGGTCGAACTACCCGTACATGTCTCAGGATGCCAGCCTATCTCAGAGTTCTCCTAGACTCCCTGGAGTGAACATGAAGAAGGACAACAGGGGGGGCCCTCGTTCACCGCAGCAAATCAACAGTCTTCCCCAAAGGCGCATGAGCCAAGTCACAAGCCCAGGCGTGCCAAACGCGCAGGCCATGATGAATCATGGACGCACCGCTGTCGCACCGCCTCAAATGCCGCCGAACCAGCCGATGGCCCATCCTCAGTCACCCGAGATGCCATCCGGAGCTGTTGAAGAGTCCCCGCTGTATGTCAATGCCAAACAGTTCCATCGCATTTTGAAGCGAAGAGTGGCACGCCAAAGACTCGAGGAAGCACTACGGTTGACATCCAAAGGACGGAAGCCATACCTCCACGAGTCCAGGCACAACCATGCCATGCGAAGGCCCCGCGGCCCAGGTGGACGCTTCCTCACGGCCGAGGAGGTTGCACAAATCGAGCGCGAGAAAGCTGGAGGTTCGGAGGAGGGCAAAGACGAAGCTCAGGAGCCGCCAGCAAGCTCCAAGACGGCATCCGGAGCAACGAAACGGAAATCTGAAGGAAACTCCGGGAGCGCGAACAAAAAGACAAAGACAAGCAGCACCGATGAAGAGGATGAAGACGACGGTTGACCTGCTGGACTGAGCACAGGCTCCTGATATCCTCAGAATATACCCATTCCCTTTGTTCAAGAGACGAAACGAAGTTACGACAGCGCAAGAAACGCAGCAGGATGGATATCGCCGCTCTATACAGGACACTGCCTATCCGTGGTGAACTGAACCTTCTGACAGAAGTCCGACTCTCTTGGCACATGGTGTCACCTGAAATCGGACAGTAGCTAAAATCCAAGCTCGTATTCTCTGTCCTCGATGGCGCTTTTCGTTTAAAGAGAAGCGCCGCGTTACGACAGAGGTGCACTTGGTACTCTCAATCTTTAATCTTTTAGTTTGGTTGGGATCATCAGTTGTCTTTTTCCTCTCCATTTTCCGTTATCGATACAGTTTGCCTCACAGCACAGCAACGTCCAGCATAGCGAAACGGCGGATACCCAATAACACGGCTGGGTGGAAAGGATGGATGGGATAGGAAATTTACCTGGGGCATCTCACGATGCTTTTCCTTCGTTTGTGCGATTTGGGATGGACGTCTGAGTGCATGGTTGGTCGGTTGGGATGGATGGACATGAAGAAGGATACCCCAGATATATCATACCCAGTGGTGCACCTCTGGTCTGAACTTGTTTCTGTCTTTAATCTTGTTGCTTGCTTTTATATTTCCTTGCATTGGTTCGATTCTTGTTCTCCATGTTGGTGGCATGGCCCAGCTTTTAGCTCAGGCAACTTGGGTGATTTTGGAAGAGAAGGAAAGGTCTGGCTACCCTCCGACAGTACATGGCAACGCAAGATTGCAGATTGACATCATAAGAAGAGAACCTGGAGAAAGAGAAAAGCGAAAAAAGATGATGCCTCAAAGCGATGGACCTCTCGGCAGCTTGATGATCCCCGTCGACCGCCGAACAACAGTCGTTACTCCCCTCTCACACAGATCGAAAATACTACTTCTGTCCGAGTTGCGTGTCTTCAGCGTGGGAATGATTGAGACGAATGGTAGAATTGCAATGGGTTAATCCGTCGCCGGATGTTCGAATGGAGCACAGTTTTTCCTTGATATTATGACCTCCTCAGACGTAGTACTATAGGTGTTAATGTTACGAGGACTTGATGACTTCATACGTTTAACCCGCGTTTAAAACTGCCGTGTATCCGCGGCCAGGATATGATCTGAGCTAGCTGTAAGGTATTTCCCAAGCTGTAATACACCGAAGGCATTTGTGCTCAGTGGACGGCATCTTAGCACTACGGATTCAAAGGTCCCCACTATTTGGCGTTGAGGTCGAGACGCTCTTGCGCCTGAGAATTTAGGCGGAAGGACCCACTTCCGCTTTCTGATTCGTGCGTGACGACACTTCATTGTCCAAAGCAGCTTGTGGACGAACCCATTCAGAGCCTCAACTGAGAAGATAAATATCGACACAACGTACGCCGATGGTATCTCGGACGGCAGTCGCTCATTTCATTGAACTGCATCGATAGTTGCACCATCATGCTGTTCTTCAGGTAAGTTCGAGCTTACCTGCGCCTCGTCCGCTTTGGCTTTCCTTCACATGTGTCCCACCTCACTTCATGATATCAAACGCCTGGTCCGTCGGCAATTGATCACCCTTACTCGACGGCATGAGTTACGGAATGTGGGCATTGAATATCCTCTTGCTGGGCTGTGATCTTTCTCAGTGGCCCCAAAGCCCTGGGACTCGAGCTGCGGTCATGGAAACTCTGGCTGGCACTCCCTGCGCTCACGCAGGGCACACTCGACCACTGCCGTCGGTCATTTCACCTCACAGCCCATAGGTCGACTTCAAAAGCACTAGTCATGGATCTATATCTCTTCCCGTTATATCAGCCATGGCCTGGACACTCGCTGACCCGCCTCCAGTTTCTTCAAGACCCTAATCGACCACGAGGTCACAGTCGAGCTCAAGAACGACATCCAGATCCGTGGCACGCTCAAGAGCGTTGACCAGTACCTCAACATCAAGCTGGAGAACATCCAGGTCGTCGAGGAGATCAAGTACCCTCACTTAGTATGTTTTCCTCCCCTTCACCCCAAGTTAGCTTCCCAAGGCACCACGAGCTGGGCCTTTCTAGAGAAAGTGAGGTCGCTGACAAGGGGATGATGTGAACAGAGTGCGGTCAAGAATGTCTTCATTCGTGGCTCGGTGGTGAGATATGTCCATCTGCCGGCTAGTGCGGTAGATGTGCCGCTGTTGGAGGACGCGACTAGGAGAGGTCAGTATTTTCGCATGATGACGGGTGATAGGCAAGCGCTAACAACGATGCAGAAGCTGCAAATCAAGCTGGGAAGGCGAAGTGAGGACCGGGCTGCGACGGTAGGAGCACGACACGAAACTTAGACAGCGAGGTAATGGCATGGGGTTCTTGGGCTAGGAAATCCCGGTTCGCGGTGGTCTCCGGAGGCGGTTCAAAAAGATGAGGATCTTTCCATGCCGGCCTGGGTAAGGCTGAATAATGCACTCGGCAATGCTAGCGACGGGTATGAAGAATAATGCAACTGTAAACGTGACAAAGCTTCACTAAATCAGCACGTTCTGTTCTCAATGGAGTATCTCGGCAGCCCAACAAGTTATCTCATAGCGCAACTGAATTGGTGTCAAGGTTGGGGCTGGTGGGTCAAAGTTTGTATTTCCCTTATAGGATTCTTTAGTGGTCCAGTTCACTATCAGCGGCCCACGCTACGACAGGTGTTCAACACCTGTAAATCTTCCGTAGTATAGTGGTTAGTATATGAGCTTGTCATCCGCCATCCGGCAGAGCAATTCGCTCGGGACCCGGGTTCAATTCCCGGCGGGAGAGTTTCTTTTTTTGCCCTTTTTCTCAACTGTATAGTACTGCAAGGTATGAAGGTGTGTGTGTGTGTCCTTGATATTCGTCAAACGATATCTGGGTTTTTATCTTAGAGAATCTTTCCAAGGCCTTTCCTAAAACACTTGCTGTGCTAATCCGGAATGCTAAAGGTAATGCTGATCGATACATCACCAATACGCACTACCCCCTTTCCCATCCTTCCCTTCCCACATTTGTATCTCTTTCCCATCGTCCTCTTCCTCTTCCAGAATCTTTACAATCCCCCCCTTCCGCCTCTCGCTCATCCACCGGTCGATCCACCCCTTCATCCTCTTCCGGCTCTGCTCGCTGCCCACATTGACAGTCGGCACCACCTTCTCGATCCGCAACGCCATGACAAACAAAGCCAACTCCCGGAAACTGCTGTGCTCGCTGTACGGTACCCCGAAGCACATGCTCTCCCTACCGCTCCCCCTCTGAGGCACCAGGTCCCTCTTCCCAAACCGAGTCCTCCACCCCGGCCCATGGAGCAGCTGCACCGTCGGCAGGCTCCCGGGCGGCAGGTTGGCCGTGACGTTCTTCCCGCTCCCGATCGCGCCGGCCCCCGCCACGCCCTGGAGCTTGTCCAGCCCCGCGCCGCCGTTGGACGGCGAGGGGCGGTAGTTCCAGCCCGAGGGCCGGAAGCCGACGATGCGCGAGAAGTGCCCGCTGTAGCCGTCCAGGTAGTCGGCCAGCGTCTCGGCGCGGATCTCCATCAGCATCTGCATGTGCACCTGGGCCTCGTACGGGTCCGACGTCAGCAGCGCCGTCAGTTCCGGGTCGCCGAGCTGGGCGATGATGCGCGCCTTCTGCGGGGATGCGAAGATGCGCGTGCCGAGCGCCTGGGCGATGGCTTTGCAGATGCGCTCCTTGCCTATGCTGTAGGTGCCGCAGATGATCAGGAGGCGGGGGGGACGTGGAGCGGTCAAGGCTGTGAAGGCGTTTGGGGAGGTTGATGAGGTCGCGCTAGGTTCCGGAACTGGTGGCGAGGGTTTCTTCTCGGACGTGAAGAATTTGCTTACGCCGTCGACCCCCGGGGGAGCACCGCCTTCGCGGCGGCGGAGGAGCGAGTCCCATTCTTTCTCGTCACCGGAGGAGAGGGAGTCGTTCAGAGCCACGCAGAGGTCTGCGCATGCGCGGATGACGTTCTCTTGCGGCGGGAAGGAGTAACGTGGATTGAGGTATGTTGTGTCGAGATAGCAGACGTCGATCTTTTGCTGCCGCGTCTTGCCTGTGATACTGTCTATCGTCTCCGGTCGTAGCTGTGGATGGGCGATATGCGCCGGACAGGCTCGAAAATCGCCACAATGCAAGATCCGCTGCGTGCGTCCTCCTGGTAAAGTCTTTTCAAAGAGGAACAGTGAGGACCCGGGACAGTGATTGGCGGGAATCATTGTCACGTACACGCCGTCCGTGTCGGGAACAGGCACTTTCTTCTCAAACTCTAGCTCTACGACGTACTTCGCCGCCGTTCGAAGCTGGTTCTTCACAAGGGATCCGGTGACCTTGCTGCAGTAGATAGGACCATGGGTCCAGTTGGCGGTAAGACCAACATAGTGATCGCTGTGGAAGTGGCTGAGGAAGTAGGCCTTGCAACCCTCCACCGCACCGTAGCGGAAGGCATCAACAGCGATGAAGAAGCCCGGCATGATCTTGTAGAATGGACAAGTCCGCTGATAGGCAGCCTTTCCGCGAGATGCAGTCTCGGCAGCCGCAGCCGCAGCCCAGGCGGCATCTTCTGCTTTTCCAGACATGAGCTTTGCGAATGCCGAGTTGGAGGCGGCTTTGCTGCTTTCCGAGGTATCGCCCAGCATTATAGGATTCGCCTGAGCTGGTCGAGGCACGGCGGCTCGGGCGAACCGCTTACTCATCTCACGGCCATCGATCTCCTCCTTCTCGTCCTCTTTTTTTGTCGTAGTTGGTGCAGCTGCTAGTATGAGGGTTGGATTTCCGTCTAGGCAGGAGTTTACGTGGGCCGTCGCTTCGTCTGCAGTGATACCCGCTAGACTACCGTTGCATATCGGACAGCTCTCCGTCATAGAATCTTCTGAGACTTGGGGCGTCAGCTCCTCGTCACTGCTATAGTTACCGCTCTCCTCCTCTAGACGAGTTTGCTCCTCCATGTACCGCCTCTCGCGGAATTCTTCCCCTCCAAAATCGTCCTCTTCGTCCAACTCGTCGCCGAAAGCGTCCATGACCATACCCTCGAAGTCTCCAAAATCCCCGATCGAGGTCGCTTCATGTTTTAGCGTCGGTGGAGGGACATCTTTGAACCATATGTCTGGCTTCAACTTGACAGGCGAATTCGACTTGGGTACCACGCTTATGTCTTGCGTTGTCTCTCCGGATGGACGCCAGGTTTCCTCGCCGCTGTCTTTCGGTCGGGAGGCTATTCCTATTGATCCGTCTGTAGGGCTTGTAAGAGAACTCTGGACTGGCGGAGGGCCCACATGACCATCCTCCTCGTCCGATGAGTCGTCTAGGAAAGGATTAAATGGGTTCTTCTTGGTTGGCTTGCTCGATTTCGATGGTATTGGTTCTGCTTTGTCCGCCTCTGATGCAGAGGCCATCTCCTCGACCGGGGGGCTCAACCTCCTCTTCTTGACTGGCGATTCGACTTCATTGTATCGTTGTTCGCCGGCGCCCATGTCACCCAACCCGTATATGTCTTCCTCGTCCTGTAGCACTACATCACCAATGTTCTGAGGGCCTCCAACGAACAACTCCTCGTCAACTTTCTTGAAGAAACTCAGAATACTGGCATTGCGGTCTGGCTTCTTCTTCGACGCAGGCGGTTTCGTCGTGATCGTCTTCGCGGATGACCTCGCGGGAGTCCGGGTCAATTTGGCCGGGGCCATCTTTGCTGGCGAAGCGTTGGTCCGTACTGAGAAGATATGCACTAATGGCTGTCGAGCTGAAATGACAGCTTACATGGTAGGACAGCTACAGTTGCAGACCGTGACTGTACGGAGCCAAAGTAGGTCGTGGAGGAATTGACGGTACAATCTTCTTTGAGATG
This sequence comes from Coniochaeta prunicola, assembly GCA_007388105.1. NCBI lineage: Eukaryota > Fungi > Ascomycota > Sordariomycetes > Coniochaetales > Coniochaetaceae > Coniochaeta > Coniochaeta prunicola. The sequence continues at coordinate 65,864 of SMOB01000268.1, read as the reverse complement.
GTCAGGCAATGACACCCACTTTTTGGAGGCGAATCAAAGAGACGCGCTGCCGATGGCGGGAGTCGTGTTCTACCAGTTACGCTATCACGTGACTCACTTGAGAGCTTAAGTGGCTGCAGCTGCCTGCCTTTAGTTGACTAAGCCAAACGAGCCAAGGATCGCCGCCACCCAGAATTTTGTTCTCAGCCTCGCGTGTCAAAGTTAACCACTCTCGCCAAGCTCGCATTCCTTCCCTCAGCAAACTCATCCAAACCATCGCCTTTCTCGGTTTTCGACGATAACAGCCGACGATAATACGCGAGAAGCGCAGATGCCGAGGAGCATCTAGACCCTAGAGATACAAATGGGATGAATCGAGCCTTCGCCGACTGAAAGCCAACACAATGTCGGACGCCGATTTCGAGCAGATCAAGAAGCTTCAGCAGGAGCGCAATGCTGCTGCTGCGGCAAAGAAAGGTTCAGGGACCTTCGACCCAAGCAACCAACGTGCTGACTCCTCAAACAAGGTCAGCTTGACCGACGCCTGGGATACCAGCCTCTACGAACGTGATAATGGCGACAAGTTCTCTGGCTACCTCACCTCTCTACCCGCTGCCGATGGAGACGATGATGAGGAGATGGTGGACGCAGACACCAGCCGCCGGTTGGTAGGACAATATACCGCCACTCAGGCACAAATCAACGAATTCGCTCGCGGTAATGGCGTGGAGGAAGACGACATTCTTGCCGGCCGGGGTGAGAAGAGCAATAGGATCACGGACAGGGAGACGGACTATCAGAAGCGCCGCTTCGACAGAGTGCTGACTCCTACTCGCGCTGACCCCTTCGCAGCTAATCGGCAGGCAGGAGCTGCGGAAGAAGGCCATAGCTACCGCGACATCCTTCATGAGAGGGAGCTCGAGCGAGAGGAGGAGCGCGTGCGGCGCGAAATCGAACAAAAGCTGAAGGAGAAGGGTGCTGACGGCGAGGTCGCTGAGCACAAACCGACTCTCAAGGATGAGCCTGAGAACAAGGAGAATGGGGATGCCGGATCCACGGAAGCCGCGACCGGTCGAAAGCGTAAGAAGAGATGGGATGTGGCCACGACAGACGATTCCGCCGAGTCTGCCGAGTCGAAGAAACGGTCAAGGTGGGATCAAGCGCCAGCGCCGGGAGGCGAAGTACCAAAGAAGCGCTCACGATGGGACCAGGCTCCGGCCGCAACGCCCATTGGTGCCCAAGGCCTGGCTACGCCGATGCATCCGTCGCAAACCCCTGTTGTGCCTCTAGGTGCGGATGCTGCTAGGTACGCTGCTATCAGCGACGAGGAACTGGATGCTATGCTTCCTGGTCCTGACCAAGGCTACAAAATTCTTGAGTTCCCTCCCGGCTATGCACCTGTGCGAGCACCGGCGCACAAGATTATGCAGACACCTCTGCCTTCATCCGGCTTCATGATGCAGGATCCCGACAGTGGACGTCTTGCAGGGCAACAGATTCCAAAGGAGATTCCGGGTGTCGGCGATCTTCAATTCTTCAAACCAGAGGATATGGCTTACTTTGGCAAGCTGACTGACGGCTCGAACGAGGACCAACTTTCTGTCGAAGAACTCAAGGAGCGAAAGATCATGAGGCTGCTTCTGAAGGTCAAGAACGGTACGCCTCCGATGCGCAAGACTGCGCTGAGACAGCTGACAGACAACGCGCGGAACTTCGGTGCTGGGCCTCTTTTCAATCAGATCTTGCCTTTGCTCATGGAGAAGACACTGGAGGATCAAGAACGCCATTTGCTCGTCAAGGTCATCGACCGTATTCTCTACAAGCTGGACGACTTAGTCCGTCCATATGTCCACAAAATTTTGGTCGTCATCGAGCCGCTGCTCATCGACCAGGACTACTATGCTCGTGTCGAGGGACGAGAGATCATTTCGAACCTCAGTAAGGCCGCCGGCCTGGCAACCATGATCAGCACCATGAGGCCAGATATTGATCATGTAGACGAGTACGTACGAAACACGACAGCCAGAGCGTTTGCCGTTGTTGCATCGGCTCTTGGTATCCCAGCCCTCCTCCCTTTCCTTCAAGCCGTCTGTCGAAGCAAGAAGTCGTGGCAGGCTCGTCACACAGGAGTGAAAATCGTACAGCAGATTCCTATCCTCATGGGTTGTGCCGTCTTACCTCACCTTAAGCGCCTTGTTGACTGCATCGGGCCGAACCTCAACGATGAGCAGACAAAGGTGCGAACTGTTACCAGTTTGGCTATCGCGGCTTTAGCTGAAGCCTCGAACCCATACGGTATTGAGAGCTTCGACGACATTTTGAACCCGCTGTGGACCGGCGCTCGCAAGCAGCGAGGCAAGAGCTTGGCTGGTTACCTCAAGGCCGTTGGATACATCATTCCCTTGATGGACGAGGACTATGCCAACTACTACACGGGTCAGATCATGGAGATTCTCCTCAGAGAGTTCGCTTCGCCGGACGAAGAAATGAAAAAGGTCGTGCTGAAAGTCATCTCCCAATGTGCGGGCACGGACGGAGTCACGGCTGGTTATCTCAAAGAGCATGTACTGGATGAGTTCTTCAAGAATTTCTGGGTTCGAAGAATGGCGCTGGACAAGCGGAATTACAGGCAGGTCGTCGAGACTACAGTCGACATTGGTCAGAAAGTGGGAGCCAGTGAGATCCTGGAGCGGATCGTCGTGAATCTCAAGGATGAAAGCGAGGCATACAGGAAGATGACGGTCGAGACTGTCGAGAAAATCGTGGCTTCTCTCGGAGCTGCTGACATCGGTGAGCGGTTGGAGGAGCGTCTCATCGACGGCATTTTACACTCTTTTCAGGAGCAGAGTGTGGAGGATATTATCATGCTCAACGGCTTCGGTTCCGTTGTCAATGCCCTTGGCACAAGGTGCAAGCCTTACCTCCCTCAGATCGTGAGCACGATCCTCTGGCGCTTGAACAACAAATCACCCACTGTACGGCAACAAGCTGCCGACCTCATTTCCAGAATCGCAATGGTCATGAAGCAATGCGGTGAGGACGCCCTCATGGGCAAGCTCGGCATCGTGCTTTACGAATATCTGGGTGAAGAATATCCGGAAGTCCTCGGTTCCATTCTCGGCGCTCTCCGGTCTATCGTGACAGTCGTTGGTATCAGCCAGATGCAGCCCCCTATCAAAGACCTGCTTCCGCGCCTGACGCCCATTCTGCGCAATCGGCACGAGAAGGTGCAAGAAAATACAATCGATCTAGTCGGTCGTATAGCGGATCGCGGGCCTGAGAGCGTTAACGCCCGCGAGTGGATGCGTATTTGCTTTGAGCTGCTCGACATGCTCAAGGCACACAAGAAGGGCATCCGGCGAGCAGCCAACAACACCTTCGGCTTCATCGCCAAAGCCATCGGTCCGCAGGACGTTTTAGCCACTCTGCTCAACAACCTTCGCGTGCAGGAGCGCCAGTCGCGTGTCAACACAGCCGTCGCCATCGGCATTGTCGCCGAGACCTGCGCGCCGTTCACCGTCCTACCGGCGCTCATGAACGAATACCGGGTGCCGGAACTGAACGTCCAAAACGGTGTCTTGAAATCCCTCAGCTTTCTGTTCGAGTACATCGGCGAAATGGCCAAAGACTACGTCTATGCCGTCACGCCGCTCCTGGAAGACGCCCTCATCGACCGCGATCAAGTCCACAGGCAGACGGCCGCTTCAGTGGTCAAACACATCGCCCTGGGTGTCGTGGGCCTAGGCTGCGAGGACGCAATGGTGCATCTCCTGAACCTGCTGTATCCCAACCTCTTCGAGACGAGTCCTCACGTCATCGACCGGATCATCGAGGCCATTGAGGCAGTGCGAATGGCTGTTGGCCCGGGTCTGGTGCTCAACTATATATGGGCGGGCTTGTTCCATCCAGCAAGGAAGGTCAGGACACCGTACTGGCGGCTGTACAACGATGCTTACGTCCAGGCTGCGGATGCAATGGTGCCATATTATCCAAACTTGGTGGAGGAGGATATCGATAGGGGTGAACTGGCGATTGTGCTCTGAGGACAGGAGAGAGTCATACATTCACATTGCTAATACCCTCGTGGATGGGACGGGACGATGGCGGTGCTTGGGCAGGTTCTCGTCTTTAGAATATGGAGACTCTTGGTGGACGTGCAGGAAAGAGTAAACACGAGTCTCGGTAATGTTGCCTTGGGTTTGGGGAGCATTGGTCTGGATTGGTTATTGTACAAGTATTCAGTGCGATCTAGGCTTTATCCATATGAGAAGGCAGCATAATGATATTACATTGACTGGAAACACTGAACCGAAGTGGTGATATCGCTGAGTGCTATCCTCGTTTTGATGTCCGCGGTAATATGATTGCGCGCCCAGCAGTGCTTCCGTATTATATCCCCTCAAGTGATAAACATACTGAGCACTTTTGTTTCTAGTCACAGGTCTCTCGGTACCGATTCAGCGGCAGAGAGACTGCGTCATGGTCAGCCTGAGCAACGAAACAAAGGTATCGTACATATCATACCTCCCGAGTCAAAAGTGCGCAGGACGTATTTCATTAGCCGTTATATCAGCAGTGGTCCAATCTACTAGTAGAGCGCAGTATAGTGCTCGAGTACTTCTTCCCAATACCCAAGCCATGGAAGCAGCCCCTGGCTTTCTCAGACAAATGCCGCGAGTCAAGAAATAGGGGTGCTTGATGACTGACGACAAGATAATTCGGATTCATGGTTGACTTCAGGGACCTACACAGCATATACCCAGCACTGATTCACTTACTGTCTTTCTGTCAACTTCTCAAGTCCCAGTTTACAGAACAAGTAGAGATAGAAGAAGCAAATTCGAAAGTCAACATAAACACGTATAATATCAGAGTCGATGTCTACGGTTGTCAGACGGCTATTACTGGCTCATATCCAGAAGGGTAGCCAAGATCCGGGCTTTCCGGTGCCAGCGGTCGTTCATACGGTATGCTCTGTTGAAGTTGCCTGGTATTTGGTCGAGATGTTTCTTGTTGTCTGATATCGCTCCTCGCTTATATCGTGCAGTACAATAGTAGCCCATATCGAAGCAGAGCAGCTATAGTTCTTTGACGGGTTTCAATACACAACTTTGGACTGTAACTCGCTGGCCACGTCAGGAAAGAGGCTGCCACGCACTGTTACATCGAGGGACTCCCGGCAGACGGGACGCCAGCGTCGATCTGCCTATCTTCTCACCGGAAGGAACCTCAAGTTACGGGGTGCTTTCGAGATCTGCTCTGCGGCTTGAAGATCAGATCCCGGGCTGTCGGTAACAAGTGGATAGGAACTTTGTGGTGCTTCGATCTGCTCGACTATGCGTCTTTGATGACCCGGCTTCTTTGAATCGGAGCATCAGAATACAGGAGCGAGCGCGAATCGCAACGGACAGGTAAGCTGCTAACAAGCCAGCAGGTTGTACTCAGGAGGTCGGCAGAGGCGGACCAATGCTGGTCCGAACTTCAGCGTCTACGTGATTTTAGGCAAAGGCAAGGACCCCTTCATCTCCATGTCGCGGCGCGATGCCCTGTCAGGGGTTATCAGACTTTTCCGTTTACCGCAGTACCGTCTCGCTTGCAAAATCTTACCGCACCTGGAACTCCCCTTTTCCAGAAGAAGTCTGTTTACCCGGCAGTGTCCCACTGAAGATTTAGTCGGACATGGGAGCAGAATGCATAGGGGCGTCTCAGGCCTCTGCCGGGGGGTTGTCACTAGGGGAGCTACAGAAGTCCCTTCGCGGGGAGGAGGAGACCATCCCGCAAGGGGCAGCACTGCAGAATGCTTACAGCACATTCTTCCGCGTGTGACTCCGGCATGCGGACATTTACAGCACGATACTACTCAGGTCTGACCAACTATGCACAGCCTGTCTGCATGGCATTGCCGGGGGAAGCCATGGTATCGAAGGTGGAGTGTTGCTTTAGGACGATATCGTCCACCAACTGAGCACAACCGTTTGACCCCGACGGTACATCGTGGAGTAGGCGGCAGGGAGTGGCATGCGGGAATGGGCTGACGGGAGGTCCCTACCTCAGCGATCATTTGTCGGTCGCTATTCGATATCAGTACCGAATGCGGCCGACGGTGGCAGCTGCCTGGTCACTTGCGGCAGGGCAGCGGCACAATCCTTAGTCTCTCTACTGTGAAGACAATGGCTATATCACCGTGATCGACGACTTTAAGCTTCCCGAGCGAAATTGCGCCTGTGCCATTGTATTCTCTCGCCCGCGTGCAATCAAAGACTCCATGACTGCTTGCGGACAGGCTGGGTCATGGTGTTCGGGATGGGCAGCGATCTTTCCCCTGAAGAGAGGAAATGGAGCCTCTGGCGGATCCGGCCAGGTGGCAGGGGAGGATTCCTCTCACGAGCGTGAGGAGGATGAAAGGGTGAATATGCATCACGGCCTTCCTCAGCAGCATTGACTCTACGACCAGTCATGGGCTTGAGATGACTCCAAACATCTCTCATTTCTGGTTCTGGTAGTAACCAGTTCAGACTGTTCCGGGTTCTAGACCAATGCCAAGATGTGTTCGAGGTTGGTTGTCATGCTCCTAGCTGCTCGCGGCAGTCCGCCGGCGATTCTACCAATCCAGCGAGCCTTGTGTCTACATGCGGTAGGTAGAAACCCAGTCAAGACTCTGGCCTCACTGTCCATCCACGACCAGAATACGAAGGACAAAGTCCCAATCGGTAACGCCATCACCAGAACCGTCGTCGTGCAGAGGAGGCGCACAGCACAGTCCACCCTCTGCTCGACCGGCATTTGGCTACTAGCGCGGAAGGCCAATTACCGTCTACCGGTCGCCTCTCTCCTCGCAGACGCCATCCTCGACTAGGAAGGCACGTAGTGATGCGGATTGTCTTGGGCGCCCAGCAGCCTTCCGCAAACCGCCGCGGATTGTGTACAGGCGATGATGTCTCGGTGGCTCCCCGGGTCTTTCCACCTTGCAGCGGAAGGCAGTAAGAGTAGATAGCAGATAAGAAGCTTTCGACATTGGCCAAAATATGAAATATGAGGCATGAAACAAGACAATAAAAAGGGTACATGCCGGTAATTCAAGGCTCGCCGTCGCCAAGACCTGGGATCAGCGCGCCACCAGCCCGAAATGTCTAGAGCGAAAGGCGTAAGATGGGGGATCTACTGCCTCTGCCCTGTGAAACAAGCAAGCAGATCTGACGCTATCCCACACAATTGAGATTTGGCCGTATACTGCGCCGAAGCCAGCGGCAGGTGACCCGTTTGATGCTAGGAATATTTTGAATGAGCGCGCCGTGACTGTGAGCTGAACCATTTCCGCACAGACTTCTTGACATGCCGGGTGCGGACTGTACCCCTGGCAGGCTCTGTCGATCCCTGTCCTAATTCGGATAGGACAAGAGCAGAGAGAAGTCAAGTAGGTCCCCGATGAGGCGGTCGTTGTGCTGTGTGATTTGAGATGTGGTTGCATTAGTGTGGATACACGGATGTGGTTTACGAATAGCGCACAGGTGTACCAGAGTACTGTGGTATAGGAAATCCATTACTCTGACTGCCACGGAATCGGATTTCCTCAACAACCGTGAGCTACATGGGTTATCATTTTGGGTCCGTCACAGCGGAAGAGAGATTTCAGTCATAGCGGCAAGGAAGTGTTGCGGACACGACCAGCCGCACTCTGTATGCAATGCTCAGAACGTAAGATATCTTAGCAAGACCTCAATGATATGGCTGCTTCCGGCTATTTTTTTTTTTTTTTTTTTTTTTTATGTGATGATTGACAGAGGCCATAAAATTCATAGAGATATTNTTTTTTTTTGTGTTTTGGGTTTTTTTTTTTTTTTTTTTTTTGGTTATGAGAAGCTTGACAGCGGCCGTAACATTGATCTCGATGTGCTCAGGAGACCGAAGCAAGGCTTTCAGAACTTGCTGCTAGCCAGCCTGGGAGCTAGTTGTGCCACTCTGATATGTGATAGTTATAGTCTGGCGGTCGGTAGGCCTCACATTTGTTCTTTACTCTTGTGAAGGAATGAAAGCTCGAAACAGAGCAAAGTACCTTATCTTATCTGGCCAAGACTCCAGAGAGAGGTTCAGAAGGACCACCACGAGTAACGAGCTTCTCCAATTCGGCGGGAGCTTGGACTAAGAACGCGATACTTGATGTCGCTACGAATGTTGCATGGCTCCAAACAGCTGCCAGAAAACTGACAGCCTTAACTATTAGCTCGATGTTTCGGCATCGCTGTAATATCGTGAACAGGGTCGTCAACCACGGACGCTTTCCTGCAACTTCAATGCACTAAAGGGTAGAACAAAAGTACCCAGCAGAGCCGTAGCGGCAGAAGGTAAGACAGCGTCGATAGCATGCAGACCGTTGAGCCGTGAAGCGAGAGCTTTGGGCAAAAAGGAATGTTGGGATGCGTGGAGAGGCACAGGACAGACAGGCATGCTTCTGTTCTTGGACTTCAGATAAGCCAACAGCAACGGATTCGCGTCCCTAATGCACGATACTGCAGTTATCACGCACGAATAGTTAGATGTTGCCAACGACGTCATGGTGCCAGACTTATTGGACGAAGCTCCCAATGTTCAAGCGAAGGGCCGAATCTAATCGATTGAGTGACAGTTGGCGTGTTGATGGCGCTAGGCGTGGCGTCGAAAACAGCTGAGACATCTGTGTAACCGATGCCAGCCTGCATTCCGGTCACCGAAGCACGTCCTCTTGTCTTAGACGGCTGTCACTCTGGCTAGCGCTTTTCGCACAAATCAATCATGACGGTGCAAAGGCTCGTCCCTGGAGATCGAGCCTCAACTCCTTCTCACGAAGAAAAGAGGTACAGCGTGCCACTGCACGGAGTCGAGTTTTTAGTACCATGTGCCAATGTCAATGTGATTGGCAACATGCATCAAAGCTGCACTAGCAAGTAGGATGAGATTGACCAGAGTCAATAGCGGAAAAAGGACGCCGCCCATCAACTGGATGCCTGCTGCATCGCCGAATGCATGCAGACCTCGACCTGACAACCCGCAGTATCCGACAACGTGCAGACCATAGCGGATTTTCGTCGGTGAGGGTACGTTGGTATCTTCCGGAAGGGCGGCGGACGACTTCGCAACGCGATACGAGGGGGTAATTCTTGCCTCCAGCTCAGGTCACCCATCTCGCGCGCGGGCCGGAATATTGAGTCATGTCGTTGGGAGACTGCGCGGACTCAACGCGAGATGGTGGTCTCCAGGTACGTGGCCCTGGAGTACTGTGTGCAAGCTGGATTAAGCCCAACGGTTGCATGGGGTAAGAGCTCTGATGTTGTCAAAGCCGTCTGTGGAGTCGATTTAGTGCAAGCAGCTGACCGTCCCACCCGTGAACCAGGGACGGGATTGTGCTTGCCCGTAGGGTTGTGGCGTTGTAATCGAGCTATGATGAAAGTTGGGATGACTGCCGCCAAAAAAGCGCCTCGCGGCTCTTCTTCGCTTTAATTTAACGGCAGTCATGAGCATTGATATCTTCTGATCAGAGAGCACGAGCGCTGTCGTCAATGTTTCTCCCGGAAGAATCCAAGCGGAAAATGATCGCCGTTGGCCTTGACAGCGGCAGGGAGTAGGGTAGCCCTGGCACATTTTCCGGTGCAAAATCCATCAGACTTAACCGCTTCTGGGAGCCCTGTTGGATCTGTAACAACCCCTTGTCTGTCGATCCTGGCCCGTGTGCCTAAACTACCGCAAGAACCGACGTTGAATTCAATCCCAGCTAGGGACAGCGCTCCATGCCCGCCCCCTTTGCAATTTCTTTCGTCCAGGTATTTGATGAGTTCTCGTATGCGCACCTCGTTTCTCCGGCAAGGCTTCGGGAATGTGTTCCCTAGGCCGGCACGCAGCCTTGCCAAGAGATGTAATCCTCCGCGAACACCATGAACAGCCAAACCGTCGTCCGACCCGTGGTTTGGAAGAGTATCTTAAAATTGCGATGTCCGGGGATACGACTCTGACCGATCGTGCCGTGTCGGTGTCCCAAGGTGAATTAGATCTGGAGGGTATAGATTGTCGTATATCTTCGAGTCCTACTGTAGTAGAGCACCGCGAATGAGTGCGGGTCTCTGACGGCGTATTGTACTGTGGTACGTAGTCATCGTCGCAGTCCGTCATCTTGGAAAGCTCCACCGTGATCTCCAATATCCACGTGGTGATGAGCTGATGTTACAATTCCTTCCAGGGAAAAACCCTCTGGGTCAAGACTCGACAGTTGACGAGGGAATGACGGCGGGCACAATACGTGTAATTCGTTCTGTCCGTCATGTGAAGCCGATAAGGGACCCGTCCAGCACCCGGGTCGCCGCCCCAGTTGTAAGCCCGTTCAACCGCTGAACCGGCTCTGCATGCTAGTACGGGTGGTTGGTTCTAGCCCTAAGCATTCCCATATACATCTTGCTACCAAGACGCAGTCTTCACCGCCAATGTTGAGGCCGCGTCGCCTGTAAAAAGTGACAGATCTTTTCTGGGGTTGCAGAAGGCGTGAGCAGAAGAGCCGAAGGAGATTTGAATCGGCGACCTCGAAAACTTTCCGTCAGTGAATCCTTGTCAAAGAACACCCCTGGCAGATCTGTTTCATGCGACCCCTTTGGGGTTAAGGTTGGCAATCCACACCACTTAAACGGCAAGGTGGGGGCTGCATGCTGGATTGGTACCAAGCTTTTCGTGAAATTGACAACACTACCTTTTCCAGGCCTTCGCTTCCCTGGCTCCGTTGGTCATGCACAAGTCTGGAAACGGAGTATCGGTCCAAGGTTGCGTGCAAGCCTGCCAGATCTGGGCCTGTGGCATATCCCTGGAGCCCCAAGCGGGTTTGTTGATAGCGACGAAAAAGTCTGGTGTGCCTGCTTCTTACGAAGTTGAAATGTCGCAACTGTCCTAACAAGCGCGCTAGGGGACCAAAATGCACGCTACTGCGATAGCCGGATGGAGATCAGTCCAATAGGGCTTCTCCGGCTTGTCATTGACAAGACGGCATCTTCCCAACGCGATATCCCGCCCAATGCGTGACCAGGTAATTGTTGCGTGTACCCCAGTAAAGCTGGAAGTGGGAAGTGGGAGGAAAAGTGATAGGTTGAGTGACCCATCGACACGTCCAACCCCGCAGGGACACCATGGCGAGCCTTTCTCGAATGGTATTCAACAAAAGCTCATCGTTGTTGGAGCATTTCGACTGAGGGCAGCTCAACGCAGCGCGCACAGGAGAGGCGGTGAATAGCGGCACTCATACTGCAGTGCACACCTCGCTACCAGTATGCAGCTTCGAGACTTCAACGGCGGCGATGTTGTTTGCATCGATTGGTCCTACAAGCTGCATGCTTCGCTGGAAGGACTACTGCTAGCATTCCGGTGGAGTGTCCTATTTTCCGCGTTGTGGTTGGCTCAAGACTTCCCACGTCCGGTGTTTATGCCAAGTCCTTTGGTGGGGTAAAATCGCTCCAAAAGAGTGCCCGCTTTTTATGCCGGGCAGATCCTCGCTGGTGGCTTGGCCGGGGTTGAGATCTCCCGCTAGCGTTATTCCCGGTTAGGTGGTCATGCTTGCAACCATTTTGAACAATTGGCGCTCACAGCGCTCTTGTTCACACGTAATGACTTTGCTCTTGTTGCTGCTAAACGCCCTGGACAATACACCGCGTATTACATTGAGCTTTCGAGCACCAGGTACGGCTTCCAGTCGTAACCGAACTCAGGCATAAGTGGAGAACAATGAGAACTGCACCTTCTGAATTTGTTCCTGAGATGGAATGCCAGTCGTTCCGCCGCGCTTTTTGGATACCGCGTGCAGTCTAAAGGCGGAATGCGAAGATGCTTAGGTAATACTACGAAAGCCAGAGGCGCCCCAATGATACCACAGTAATCCAAAATGCGCCTGTGCGACTTCAGAATGACCTTACGACGTCAGAAAAGCAGCCTCCGCGGCGAGAACCTTGGGCTTCACAGCATTTGGCCGAGTTGTGGGAACCTCACGGCTTGGCAACCTACGTAATTGCGGCCATCCTGTTCTGGTTGCTAGGCAAGGGCACGACCGACAGCAGTCATCGGTATGTTATCGCCTTGAGGTACCTAGCCGTAGCGTAGAGCAGCCTGAGCAGACTGTAGTACTGCGGCAGTGTAGACGCACAGTACTCTCAACCACTTGCCGACTCTTTATTGCTTGATGTCAGAGGCTCCGTCATGCATGACCGACACTCTCGAAAAGAGGCCATCTTCTATAAGAAGCTACAGTGTCATGTTTGCTGAGAGCCCATTATGCTTCTTCGACCGCTAGGTGTACTGGCATATCACACTGAACCTGTATGCTTCCTCGTCCCAGCATCAACCACTTCGTTCTTCACATGTCCCTCAATGATATTTCTCCCATTCTCTTTCCGTCCGGATGGCCATACTGCGATGACCGCAACTGGAACGACGACTTCTCATAGCGCCGGACGGAAACGTCAGAGGCTGCCCAAAGTGGACAGGCCCCACTAGTACTCAGCATTGATTGGTTTTGAGCAGGCAGAGAAGATCCACCGAGTGAAGCTAAGTGCACACCAGGTGATATCATCGCACTCCTCTCCCCACCTTTTGACGGTTGATGAGTCGACGGCAGCACAGTAGTTTATGCACTTCACACTGTCTACTGAGACTTCAATTCCGTAACAGTAACTGTACCTCTACTCCACTGCTGTATCCGAACCAAATATGCCTGGAATTGGCGGCACATGTGCGTTGAAGTTTTCTGTTCGCGTGTATAAACTCTACATTCTTCATGTCCGCATTTGCTATGTCGGGACACCGTAGAATAAGAACTGAGAACAAACAGATTGACTTACTATTGATAGTCTGAGGCTTTGCTCGCCGGGGCAGGCGGTCGGGGTGGATGACAAGTCCCCCACAGCGCCCACATACTGCCCGCTGTGCAGGAGCTAGAAAGTGCCAGCTAGGACCGAATTGCACCGAGATGAGAGAGAAATGGCTTGCTAGACCCTGCATATGGCAAACTCCATTTTCCGCTGCACACATCGGTGGCGTCAATTGGCGTTCGACTAACCAGCCGGCAAGGGGTCAGGAACCGCCTACTGTGTACTGCGTGTACCTGCTATCACGGCACGCAGCGGGTTGCGGTACTTCACACATTTTTTACCTTGCTCCCCAGCTGGCTCCTCCCGTCTACCGCAATGCCGTATCTGGTGAATTGGCGACGTCAGGGCAACTCTTCATGCTCCGCTTGCATGTTCAATATTATTTACCACAGTATTGGCCCAACTGCACAATGACAGTGGTGCCAGTACCGGGTACTTCACTTGGTTACGTTACGCAATTGCGCTATGCATTTCTCGCTGAGCTCACAGCTTGCTTTTCCCCCAATTCTACCAATCCGTTAAAGGACAAACTGCTCCATTTGCTTCCTTCGAGACACCATTTGTCTCGTCATTTTACCCACACAATGTCCTAAAAGGGAATCTCTCCCTCACAAGCAGGTACAGCGTACCAACGACAGCCCTATCCTGCTGGTTTGTGCTATCTCTTATCCCCCTTCAGGCCACCCCGTAACCGGCTGCTGAGGTCCAAGTACCTTGGACTTTGCCTCATCTGAACCTGCCCCCCCTCCACAAATCCGACGCTTCTTGGCCATCAGACCTTGCTGAGCCCTTTCACTTTCATCATAGCTCGCCGGTGAGCGCGGAGAGCACTTACTACATATTGTTAAAGCTTGGCCTGCCCATTGTCCGTATTCGAGAATTCCAATACAACTAACTCCTCTTGTGCCTCTGAAATCGTACACGCATTATACTCGTTTTATTTAGTCGAGCTGCCAACGCCTAGTCTCCTCCCCACAAACAGACATTACCCAGCTTTCACTGCTTTTAAGTTCAGAGTTTGCGGGAGATATACACGCTCTTCCCACGATCTGCATTGTGTACTTGTGGTGGACGTACTGGGTGCGGATCACAAAGCCCCGAGTCAAGGACTGTCGTTTGGTTCTGCCGTTGGGTGTATCCCCCGGGATCTGTCAAACCTTCACCGCTCGCTGATCTCTGAACTCTCCTGTTCAAAACCGAGGTCAACATCGTCAGTCTTGGTTTCACACACAAATTGGACAAGCAGATCTAAGTCTAATCTCGACCCTAGCCCATCTCGTGGACGTCCTCCCACTTTTTTCTACGCTACGAAGCCCTCACCCTTGCAAGCCCTCTGTGTTGAAGGGTCTCTCGCTAGGACGGGATACTTGTTGACTGTCGATCACTCCTGCCCTTAGGCATCAGAGGCGTCTCCACCTGTCCCGCTGACCGCAGGGCTTCGACTTTCAAACGGCTCCCACTTTGAGGTGCCGATTGGCTTGGGATCCACCACCCTCTTCCCTACCACCCACACAAGAGCAGGGCACCCTGTCTTGGTGCATGCCATCCTACAATTCAACAAGCACCTACCACAGTACTTCCGTCTGGAGAGACACACACTTAAGGTCGCTGATCCCTCTTCCTCGGACCTGATCTTCTTTGAAGCTTGATCCGCCCAACAAGACAACCGTCTCCCACACTGCGGTCTTACACAGCTTCTGGACACTAGGTTATCCTTTCGGGATCTCGCATCTGATCAACGGACTGCCTCGAATCTCGTGGGCAGCAACAAAGCTTACGCTTCACCACTCTTGTCAGTAGGGAGGATTATCCTTCTTCGACTACCGTCACCACATATTACCGCACTATGACGATGACCATAGACGCCAACCAGCAACGATTTGGCCACCTAAACTTCGACCACATGTCTTACTCAAACCAACCTCACTTCACAAACCCATGGGTTTCGTCGTCGTCGGCAGCAGGGACTGCACCCCAGACTGGTAGCCATGGCCTGTTCGTCAGTAACCACGACACACCGGCCCACGGCCTGCCGCATTTGAACCTTAGTGGACTTTCAAAGCATCCGCAGCACGGTCCGAGGGGAACCAGCACGAGTAGCGCCACCTCGATGGCCTCGTATGGTTCCATCCCAGTAACCGCTGCATCAGCAGGTAGCACTCTCATGGCCGGTGCCTATGGACAGGAAAACTTACTCTCTGTGCCCCAAGATCTCCTAAGTATCAACCGATTGCAGCACCCGACATCGTCGGCGGCCTATGGGGACACTTCCTACACAACCGCTTCTCCAGTATCGGCTACGTACGCACCATCACCAACTCCATATGACCAGCTGGGCTACGCAGCAGCTCCCGTCCGGAGTACCTTTGCCCTAGGTCCCGAGGCTGACCACAGCAGGAGATATTCGCAACCGTCAGTACTTACCGTCCTCGCTTCCCTCGCTTCACCACCTTTACCTGGAAGTGGTACCCGACACATCTGACTAACAGACTTCACAGTACTATGCAGCAAGATGATCGCAGAGGCTTCCAAGATGCCTTGGAGGCGAGTCACGGTATGCTGTCCATGAGCCAGGAGACGCCGCGTAACATTTACGATGTCCGGCACGGGCGCGGTAGCAGGGGCTCGCAGGACTCGTATGGATTTCCTTCGACCCACTCGTCAAGCTCCAGCATATCGTCGACCGGATTCAGCGGGTACTATGGAGGCTCAGTAGACTCGTCTGTCAGCGACTACTCAACAGCAGGGTCTGATCTCGAGTCTTTGTCGGGACGGACACTACCGCGCCCCCACGGATTGATCGGCAGCCAGATACCACCTGCGCCCCAATCGATGATGGGCCAGTTCAGTTCAAAGGTATCTTCGAGCACACAAAAGAAGCACAAGTGCAAGGTTTGCGACAAACGTTTTACCCGCCCCAGCTCGTTGCAGACGCACATGTATAGCCACACTGGCGAGAAACGTAAGCACACTTATGAAGCATGCCTGCCATCTATCCATCATTGCGACTGACAATTATGTTAGCATTCTCATGTGAAGTTCCGGGGTGCGGACGCCAATTCTCGGTAGTCTCCAACCTTCGCCGGCACAGAAAAGTCCATAAGAACAACGGCCAGCACGAGGAAACGCCCTCAGAAACTGGATCTGAGGACCACCAATCGGAGTGAACAAACATACGTCCGGCCTGTTGATCTTGCAAGCAACAACCAATATCCGCGACAGACTCCAAGTCTCCAACCCGCGCCGCGCATGTTTGGATGATGGATGTACGTCAACGATGCCCGCCACCGCTCAGTACGGTCGTGTTTGGATCTCAACTTGCGATGCATATCGATACATGTCTATGGAATGAAAAGGTTTCCTTTGGCTTGTCCATGTCCGACATTTTGGCCTGGGTCGACAGGTCCTTCCCTGGAAGAAGCGACCATGAATCGACCATCGACACCCGGGCCGTGTATCAATACTTTTGCTTTTTGCGTTTGCGCGTTTTATGTCTCAGACCGCGCCGGTCGCTCATAGACTGGCATTGGGACGGCTCGATTGTTTTTCACTATTCACTTTCATGTCGATCACTCTTCGAGGCGGTTACCCATCCCGACCTATACTATCATTTACTAATATGTACTATGGGCAAACCGTCTTAATGCTACAGGGGGGGCCTATGAGAGGGGAATAGTCCTTCCGATGGGTTCATGGTGGGGAGAGGACTTCCCTTTGGACGATACCCTTTATGATCTGGCGTTTCGGCGGCCTTTTGGATATGCTGTGCGGCTTCGCGCATTGTCTAAAATGACCTTGCATTTCTTCTATACTGTCACTTGTGCTTAAAGTCTTTTTAATCTTGGGTTCCTGTCATGCGACTAGACAGCGTGGCCGCGTCGGTCATTGTTGGGTGGGGGAAAGGCGCTGCGGCTGGGTCAGCCCTGACGCGGCAATGGTAGACGCCATTGATGGCACAGAGGAGGGACGGCGGTCTTCTTGTCTTTGGCCAATGGAGGGCGGAAAAGGAATTGGCGGGCTGTACTACTAGTGTTGCTCATGACGCGACATATACCCATGTTTATCACCTGTGCAAAAGAGATATACTGCTCTGATTTAATATCGAAAACATTACTTCGGTTCTCAAATGCTTCCTCATCGCGACCCTGACTTGCTACACTTGTGATGTCCCATCAGACGACCTCCTGCACCTGTCCACCATTGGGCACTCTGCCGCTCATCTTGTCGACTACGCTATCAGTTGCTCTCGAACCGCCCTCCCCCTTTATGTCCCCCGCCGCCAATGAGCTGACTTCGTGAGGGCAGCACGACCAGCATTGAATGCGGTACCAATGTCGGAAGAGAATTCGAAACAACAAACATATTTAAAGGTGACGATCACCACGCCAGATTGTCATCTCAGATGGCGATGATCATCCAACACGTGGACACCCTTCCGCTCTCCACATATCTCGAAGGTCCTCGGTCACCTCCTTGGTAAGATCTCCCTAGCAGCCCTTGCGAAGAGACCAGCTTTCCTGCTGTATCGTGCCAAAATACACGCAGTACGGTAGACCAACGCCAGAATAACTGGTCCTCCATCAAGGTCCCCTCCTCTCCATCAGGCAACAACAAAAGGAGTACAAAGACCGTAAGTGGGCATGCAACCCGCCCTGCCCGCGGGAAGCTGACACGCAAACTCAGCGCAAGCAGCCGCTCCACCGCACCCCAAGATCTTCGTCATCTAAACCAACTTACCGGATAGTATGGCGTGTTTCAGCTTCTGCATCGCCTCGCCGAGTATAGCAATGCTTCGCCCCGTCCTTTTCTCCAGGATGTCGCCTCGGACTCTGATCATTGCCGATACCGGTAAGAGAGATGGGGGCTTATTTGCCAATGGTGGGATAGGTGTCCTCTAGGACGGTACCACCACAAGCTTTCGAGGAACCACTGATCGGCGCCCTCGGTCTCGGGGCCGGACCAGAGATGGTGTGCACGGGTGGGAGAGAACCAGCGGAGGTACAATGGGCGAACACTTGTTCGTCTGTTCAACACGTGACGCAGTATAGGAGAGGGAAGGTCATTGGACGGAGTAAGAACCAGCCTTATTTACCACATATTACTACTGACACGGTTGATATTGATGCTACCCCAGCGGGGATCTTCTGCAGCTTCGAGAAGGCCCGTCGGAGACCGTTTCTCATACACAGTAGGAGACAAACCTGTCAATCTCAGATTGGGCGATGTGACATCCGGACAATGCAAGAAGGCGGGGAAGACGGGTGAGGGTTATTGTTGATGACGAACGGCGGGAAGGAAAATGGATCACTGGAGTGCCTTCTCCGTCATGGAAGGATGTGTGTGCGTTGTCGGTAAGGTAGGTCGGTATGCTGGTCTCTGTCGTATCAGTGCTTCAGATGGTGACTCGGTTAGGACTTGGCCTAAACAGTGAAACGGTCGTCGACACCTTGTAAAAAGTGACGCCATTCTCACATGAGTTCAAGGGTCCGAGCCCACACAATCCCGCCCTTTTGTTCTGAAGTTGCAAGGAGGCATGGGCAAGGGTTGGCGGAATACGGACCCTCCTAGATGGGTGACCGAGGCAGAAAACCCCCTCACCGCGGGTTGAAAAAATAACTCCAAACACTACGGTGGTAACATGTGGCGAGTCAATGAGCTTGCAACCATGGTTTTGTAAGGCATAGCATCCATCATCCAGCGCGGAATGGTCGTACACAGACCTTGGAACCGCCTCCCTCGCGTCCCGCCAATGACGTCGGTGCTACCGCACGATGACGTCGCACCTCGAATTGGAAACCACCCGTATTTTACTTTTCATCCTTCACACTAACACTACACTACCTACCTTACTATCACAGTTAGAACGGCCATCTCTGTGTAATTCACAAAATCTTCCCGCCAAGTCAATCTCACTATTTACCGAGAAACACCGCAAAAAAGCCCCAACCCCACTACGCGAAAACGCCAAGATGTCCTCGCCTCAGAAGTCAACCGAGACGCGGCGCCCGGAGCCCGCTCATCTCCAGAATCAGGAGGCCCTCCAGACAACTCAACCGCCGGCATTCCAAGCCATGAGTAAGTGATTTCTTTGACTTCCCTTGTTCCCTTGCCCGAGCTCAGTGTTGACATTCTCTTCTCTTGCAAGACCCTCAGAAGCCGCACCCGGACTCGGAGCTCTCGCTTCGTGGCGGGGACCGCGGCGGGTGCTGCCCGGGTCGCTTCTGCTTCTGCATTCCGTGCCCGCTGCCGTGTGATTTCTGCATCATCTAGGCGGTTGGGGGAACTTGGAGTGACCTTGGAAGGAAGAGTGTACAACTACTTTTTGGCGCATTCGGGGCGTTGTGGATATACACATACAGCGATTGTTTTGGGCTTACCTTTCTCTCTGGGGTTGCGGCTACGCTTAGATGTGCGCTCGGACGGCTTGTACACATACATACCACAGTAGGAGATAAGCCGTCCTGCCTAATATATGAAGGATACCACTACTGGGCTGGCACACGACATTCGGAATTCTGCTTTTTGCTGCACTGTGCTTTGGGCCGTGAAATGGGCGGTACGTAACTTGCTCGCAATGATCTTCAGGGTCCTTCCACATACAATCGCTGTGACACCCACTTGAGCCAATGGAGCCGCTGGAACCAATGAATCGCCGATCTACCTGTGTCGCAGCACAGATCGGGTTGACCTGGCGTCAACCCCTGCGATGAGACAAATCTGAGCGAGTCAATCGCTGTTTGTTATCAAGAAACAGTGCAGTTTTATCAGAGCCGGGATTGCCGCCGCGAAATGGGGACATGAGCTCTTGCTTGATCTTTTGTCCTTGATGCACGAGGCGGAGCGAGACACGTAATGCTTTCTGGTTGGTATTGTTGTACCGCAGTAGTTGCAGGTAAGCCGACCGATCAGGCCAGGGGCTCCCCGGCACTACGTCCTTGGCCCTTCCTCCTCCACTGTTTCTGCCACCTGAGAGAGCTCTCAAGCTTCCTCCGATTACCACGGCGGAAGAAGAGCTTGCCTTTCCTTCCCAGTGTCAGCACTTGCCAGGTAACTAACGCAACTGTGACGCCTTATCCCAAACTATCAACCGGTCCTAGATCTAATCTGGATGGTGTCCTTCCCACTTTTTGGCGAACCTGGAAAGTTGCTCAATTCCTGCCGCCGTCGTCCTTGTACTGGTGTAGTCGAAATAGTGCCAACGCGCTATGACGTATGTGGCTCACTTACCGTGCCGGCTGGCTTTTGCGCTCTCCAATTAGCCCCTCCATACCCCTGTCGATGCTCAATTGCGCTCACACCCTCCCCGCCCTGTCTTACTCTTACCCCACAGTCAGGGACCTCCTTTCCTGAACTCCACTTGGAATCTCTTCATTGGGCGAGCAAAGCGACGTTTCAGCGAAGAATCCCACGGTTCCTTCGCAGAGGTTACTGTACAACCGCTTTCTGAATGAGTGTGAAGCCTTCGGGTTCCATGTCTTGTCTCCTTTCAGGCTTTTATGGGCTCCTTCTTTGTCACGAGAATTCCTACCTTACCCACGGCCAACCAGCCCGGTTGAGATTCCGGGCTGCGACGTTCTGACACGACCAAGTGGCCCTGCACTGGCGATCCTCAGCCACTGGCGCCTCTCCTGGCGCTGTCTGCTTGATGGCATTCTCGTAAATTGCCATGGAGCCACCCGGAATGCCATCCGCTCTCTGCTGTGCACCCCTTCAGAGGCAGCTATTAAGACCAAGTTTTGTTGGCGGACTTCAATAGTCTACGATGAAGCAATCCTCGAACCTCCTCTCTTTTCCCCCTGAAGACAAACCCCTCTTCCACATGCTCAATCCTCGGCAAACCTCGACAAAAGCCGAGTAAAGCGACCCAAAAAGGCGCAAAAAAACACTCGTACAGTTCCCCTGCTCCTACCACTACACGTAAAACATGTCCTCCCATTCGACAAACCCCCGCTTCCGCTCCTCCACGAAGCGCAAGGTCCCTGCAGAACACCCAATCTCACCGCCTTTTACACCTGTTCCCGCACACACAGCAGCTCGTTCCCCGATATCATTGGACCTCACACCAGGTTCGCGTAAGTACGAAGAGCTCTGCAACCGACCAAACTAGGACATTTTACCCTTGTCGGAACTCCCTTTCCCTTCCGCACCTGTCAATTCGGGAAAGGTGTGATTCGCGACTGGGGCTGCCGGGATGGCTGACAACCCACCCCTCATTCCCCGTCAGTCGTTCAATGAGGAGCTCTTCGCCACCTTCTGCGAGGCTGTGATGGTGTGCTGCGAGCCTTACGGCAGCTCTCCTTTGGAGACGTTTCGCCACTCGGGCACCCGCGAGGTGGATGCAGCGAAGCGGACCTGTGACGGCCCTACTGTATGCGAGGTCTTGGGACCGCCCGCGCAGATAATGTCTGATTGGGTTTTACTGGCTTTGATAGGGGCTCTTGACCCCGCTATCAAGTGATAGATGATGAGGACGTTCTTCCGTCGTATCAGGTTACGACGACTAGCTGAAGTACCCCGTGATGTGGGTGTACTTCAGCATCTTGGGGGGCTTTGGGCAGCCTCACCAGCAGGGAACAAGGGACTTGCTCACGCCTCGTCAAGTTACGAGACGATCTTGCATGTAACAGTGTTGAATGGCTTCCGTTGCTAGTTCTGTCCAGTGGAGACGCTTCAGTTCGGATCACTCGAGGCACGTCGGCCTCCGCGTGATGGAAACAGGCGTGAGCCTTTCAGAGAATTGAGACTCGAGGAGGCACCGGCTGTGAGAAACATCCGAGGACCGGACGTATACTACTCACTGAGATCACAGTTTGTGCCTCTGGGAGTCTGGGAGTGGCTGTCGAGGTTTGTGGCAGGGACAATATAAGTGATCACTTCGATGGTGTTCGCTGCGTCTCGCCAACGGTGTATCGCGGTATCACTGTCCTTTCATACCTTCGCTAGTGAGGAGGTCGGATCAAGAATGAGACCGCAGTGCCTATACTGGGTTTCGGTCCTTACCGCGAGAAGCAGCTGACAGACTGAAGCGAGCTATACGTTGAGGACCATGAAGCATCTGATTAATCTGAAAAATGTTGCGAGTGCCGAAGCAAGAGACACACCTATGCTATAACGTTGTCAAGGACCCTGTGAGAAAGGGAGCAGTTATGAGAATCGATTTATGCGCCACAGAGATAGTCAAAATATCCTTAGTCCTACCTTTGCTACTCCCGTGTAGGCATAGAGGACCACACGGGACTCATCTGTCTCGGGCTCCATGCTTGAACCACACAATAAACCAGCTGGCCCATCACCTACGACACCCTGTTAACAGTGATGTGCCCTTTAGTGGCCCCTAAACAACATTGTCGGCGGAAATGCGAGTCCATTGTGCTGGAGAACGCCGCGGGTGTATCTCATAGTCTATCTATCCATGTGTGAGAAGAGCTCCTCACGTAAACTACTCTCTACGGTTCAGTTTGGGCCTTCTTGAGTCATAACGCCATGGCTTACAGGCATAGGCTTCTCGACCTACAACCAGGCAAGCAACGACGTGCGTTGACCGTAGGGAGAACCAGGCGGCGGTAAGAAGGAGGTCGCGAATCAAGACTCCCCGTCACCGAGGAGTAAGACCGCGCAGATATACCACCTTCAGAACAAAGGCGTTGGAGGGCTTGTGTGAGTGCTGAATGTATGTGATAGTTATAGGGCGCCTTCCTAACCGTGACTGCTCACTTCGCTCCTTTAGATCCAGTCTCTCGATTTCCCCTTTTTACTCAGGGGCCATCAGGACTAACCATACCGTCCAGAGAACCAGCCGCTGTCGTCCGGACTCAACATCCAATTGTCCTCCTGATATAGTGCCAAGTTTACTGCAAAGCACCTTCAATCGCAGAGATCATATGATATGGGAGACAGACCATGGCGAGAGAGGAGAACAACGACAGGAACGACCTTTCACCTGACACCTGAACCCTCTCTATACAAATGATGAAGCTTCTCAACCCCCAAGCAGCTGTTAATCTAACTTTGAAAGATTACTTCTGCGTTGTGGCCTGGGGCAGACACAGGTGAGAATCTAAGCGGGTCGGATATGCACGCCGACGACTGAAAAGGCAGAAGGGGGTTGTTCGTCATCACCATGGGCATATACTGCGGCAGCACATCCAAGGGCCGAGGTGAGAGAGGATACTTATTGGGATAGGATCCCGGATAATCAAGTCTAACGGTGTGCAGGAAACCGTGCATCTCTGGCTATTCCTCCTGAGCCTCCAGATGTCGCTTGTTGCAAGCCTGGAGGGTGGTTTACCTTCCTTCTTCAGACGAGAGCATGTCTATCCATTCACCGTTACGACCAGTCTATATATTTCCGGGTCAAGGAGCAAACACGATCAGCTCTCCGGAGTTCAATCACTCACTCGTTGGACGTGGGAGAATAAGATGGTTTCATCTATCTGAGCATAGCACGTCAAGCTACGTACTTCCACCCTCGCAGAACTGTAACCTCTGCAATCAAACCAAATGCGACGTGGTATCAAATAAGCAGGTTACTGCAGGTATAACGGCGTAATATTTTGATACAAATGAAGCAAGTCTCAGCCGCCAAAAAATACCCATTATCTATCTTGAATAAGAGTAAGGTAGCCTCGACTTCGACCTGGCCTCTCGGGACTTGAACGACATGCGGTCGTCAATCCGCCCCCGCCTCAGACATCGAATACGCGATGCGGTGAATTACCAAAGGCTGCAACCATTAAATTAAACACATCGTGGTCTTCTCTCCTCTGTCCTCGAATGAGCGCCTGTCTCGGGAAACACCATGAGCAGGCGGCTATCTACACACATTTCATGCCCATGTGAGGGAAGAAAAAAAGATAGAGACATTTCCAAACGCCTCGCAAGTGAGATACAGAAGAAGAGAAAGAAAAACCGTGGTATAACCGCCGCCCCCTTTTCTCAAATTACAGTCCCGGTCTCTCGAACAGAAAAGCATAAAACGCCATATCGCAATGCCAGAGCCCCAAATAAAACCAATCAACTTCTCCGCCACTGCCTGTCCCGCGGGTCCAACGCGGGACTCTACAACTGCGGCCTCTGCGCCGCCCCCCTCCCGACCTCGCCAAACAGCTGCTCGGGCGGGATCCTCGCCATGCCGCTGCCGCGGTCGTACATGCTCGTGGGCGCGGGCATGTACCCCTCGCGCTTCTTCCTCAGCCTGTCGAGGAACAGGCCCGCCAAGACCAGCAGCAGGATCAGCCCCAGCGCGATGGCGAGGCCGATCAGCACCACGAAGCCGAGCGCGAGGTGGTGGGCGTTGGACTGGAAGAAGTTCTGCCGCTCGCTGAACATGTGCGAGAGGGAACCCGGGCTGTTGCCCGTGTTGGTCGTCAGCGCGAAGGGCGTGAAGGCCGTGCCGTTGTAGAGCGCCGCCGAGGCGGAGCCGAAGGTCGGGAGGAGGATGGAGCCCGTCAGCAGGAGGGCCTGGTTGGCGGCGACGATGGGCGTGGCGTCGTGCGGGCTCGTGAGGGAGAGGATCTGCAGGCCGCGGATGTTGGTGCCCGGCAGGAGGGTCGCGCCCGCCGAGTTCCACTTCGAGCCGTCGTACTTCATGAGGTAGACGGAGCCGTTGGACGATGTGCCTGCGGCCCAGACTTGGGTGCCGTCGCTCGACGCGGCGGTGAGGACGTCTACCGGGCCGGGGAGTTCGCTCGCGCCCGGGTAGCTGTCCCAGGTTGTCTTGGTGGCGTCGTAGACTGCGAGGTTGGTCGAGGCGGTGTCGTTGATTGTGAGGTTGCCGCCCGCGATCAGCTTGGAGTCGCTGGCCCACATGAGGCAGTTGACGCTGCCGTCCAGGTTCTGGCCCGGTGGGTTCCATTGACCGGACGTCGAACTGAAGACGCATACGCCGGGGCACTGGAGCGACCCGGCAGACCGGAACGAGCCGCCGACGTAGAAGTCAGCTGTGCTCGGCCGCACCGCGATCGCTGAGACTGTCGTGTCACCCCCGGACAGTGCTGGAGGCTGGGGGTTGAAGCTGTTGGTCGCGAGGTTGTATGACACAAGACCGCGGATGGATGCGCCGTTGACCTCGCCTGTGACGTTGCCTCCGGCGAAGAGGTTGTCCCCTTGAACAGCCAAAGCGACAAAAGTCGAATCTTCCGAGATGGCGGGCCCCATACCGGTGACGGTGTTATTATCATTAGTGCCGTTGATGAAGAGGATGTTGTTGATGGTAGATCCATTAGTCGCTCGTGCTGTGAAATGACCACCAAGAATGGTGATGTTCCTGTTGTTGTTCAGGTCGAAAGTTCCGGTTACGACACCTGACAAAGAACTGTTGAACAAGGATGCCCGTTTTCCTAAGGCACTGGTCGTAGTAGTTGATGACTGGATGTCGATGGGCAGCCGACCGAGAGTATTGCCTAGGGTAACGGCGCCGCTAGATCCCAATGCGGAGGAGACGACAGATCCTCCGTAGAGGGCATCGCTGCCCGGTACGTCTAGCACCGCGGACGAGAGTATGCCGTCGATACTTCCCACTGGCAGCTGAAGGTTCCGCAGCCAGTTATTTTGTGAAGGTACCCAGACGCCAAAGCCATTGGCCGAGACCGCCGGGTTATTGCCAAAAGCGCTCAGTTCCTTGAAGTCTCCTGTGACGCTTATGACGACCTCTGGCGTTGTGCCCGTGATGTTCATCGTGAGAGGGACCACCTTACGAACCCTGCCATCGACACCGGCACCAAGCGGACTCCAAGCGTTCTTGGAAGTGTCGTACAATGCAACGTTGTTGAGCCCCCGAGTCGAGTTGTCGCGTGTGCCGGAGAATCTCCCACCCACAAAGAGGTTTGTTCCATTGAGGTACATCGAGTTGACCTCGCCGTCCAAGCCGCCATCCAGTGCATGGATCGAGCTGTCCTTGCTGTTGATGGCGACAATGTTCTTAGTGGTCTCCGAGCTGAAGTTACCCCCAACATACGTGGTATCTCCGGACGTAGCCAGGGCATTGACAGCAGACCCGGCTATGAATGACGATCCTGTCTTATCGAACACAGAGGTGCCAAAGTCGCTGGTATTAACAACGGCCTGGGTGGGGTCGTACTCAAATAGGCCATTCAGCCCTCCAGTAGACTCAATGAGGGTGAAGCCGACCCTCTGCGCAACGAAGGTCATATTCGTGAGCGATTGACCACTGAGGGGCGTGATAGTGATGCGAGGACGAAAACTGCTCGAACTCGCGTCGACCATGCCGCTGTAAATCTGGTCATATTTGTCGAAATTATTTGTCTGGTAGAGGGTTGTGCGCGTCGGGTCGATGGTGCCATTAACTCCTCCCTCCACAGTCATCTGACCTGAGATAGCCACCTGCCCACGAGAGGAGCATGTACTGTCTTGCAGGCAGCCTGGAGTGTACAGACTGACAGTGTACCTACCGGACTGATTGATATCCGGCGAGAAGACGATGGATGCTGAGGAATCCGTGATGGGGCCAGATAACTGTGCTGTGAGATAGTCGGAGGTGCTCTGATGTGACGGGGTCACAACCCAAGGCCCCGTTGTGGTTGCAGTGGATGCAAATGGTAAGTTTGCACAGGCGGGCTCATTAAAGTCATTGATGGCGTAAGAGAAGATGTCGTTCTCAAAGAGTTCAAGGCCGGTCAGTCCGCCCCCGTTGCCGTACCAGTCCGAGATATCGATCCGGAACTCGTTCATTCCTATGACGTTGACAAAATGGAAGTCCTGGAACTGTACTGACTGGTTATTGCTCAGCGGACACTCGCTTGTGCACGAGGCATTGCGGCCAGTCGCAGGATCGATATACGTGAAGTTCATGATGCCGTTGATCGGCAAAGCTGTAAATCTCCATGTTTTCGTTCCCCTTCCATCCTGATGGGTGTTCCAGAGCCTCAGCTTCGTGGGCTGAAAGCCAAATCTGAACGAAGCCCTCCAAAAGCCAGGGCTCTGATCACTGAGCAGCCACGTATTCCCAGCACCGTCGGCACCACCAGTTTTGCAAACGATGTTTTTCGGATCGCTAAAACCCTGAGCCGAGCTGGAGGACCCAGAAGTTATTGTGGCCGACGATAGATTGATTATCTGACCGTCGGGTTTGCTCGGGGTACTGGCATTTCCCAAGCCTGTGAAGCTCCCCCCAAAAATGATATGGCCATTCGATGCCTTGGTAATGGACGTGACAGGTCCGTTAAACCCAGCAAAAGGCAGGTTCGTCCATCCTTGAGTTCCTACCCACGCAATCGCGTTTGTCGAGTTTGCACCCGCGAAGTTCCCTCCGACGTAGACGGTGTTGGAGTCTGGATCACAGAGTATCGAGTTCACCTCCCCCGAAAGACCGGCAAGCGGCGTTATCTGTGACGTATTTGGGTTGAATAGTGCAATTGCGGTGGATTGCATGTTTCCCAAACTTGTGAAGTTTCCGCCCAATACCACCCCGGCCATTGCTCCGTTGTTGATGAACGGGCACATGGTCCTGATCGTCGCATCCGTCTTGACGATGGGTGCGAAAGCGCCATTGGGCATCCGCGCCAGCAGGGCCTCGCTGCCATTCGTGCTGAAGGGTTGCTCATTTTGCTCCTCGAACTGATATAGCGATATACCGGTAAAGTCTCCAGCTAATGCGACCCTTCCTAATTGACTGAGGTCGAGGTTCGGTTGTGGCGCTGGTGTGAAGCTGATGGCACTCGCGGTTTGCGGCGCGAGAGCGGCAACAGCGAGGAGTGATGCTATTGACGGGGTGGAAATGAGCGGACGTCTGTGCGAAGAGCCGCGCCGACGAAAAGGTAATCGCATTGCGGACTGGATGCGTTGCAAAAGGCTATCTTGCGTTTCGTCTTAGGCCCGCGATTGTTGTGACGGGGACTGCTGCAGGGTCCAGCCACAGATTCAGGCGGCGCGTGGTGACCTGAATTGCATTCCAATGACGGAGAATGCACGCTATGCGGTCGAGTAAGCCATTGTTTAGGTGGAGATGAGAAAAGTAAACGAAATGGTATCGATTGTTGTCGTCTAAAGTGATGTAATTGTTGACGCCGCTGTGAAATGAAGTCGTTCCACGAATTAATTCTACCAGAAGGAGGTCGTGATACAGATGGTTCCGGGATACGAAGCTGTGTCGCAGATTGAGAGAGTCGCGGTGGTTGAACGAGTGTGACGGGTGAGTTGCGGTGAGATTAGAGAATTATCGGCAGTTGGTCGATTGTGCGTAAAATGGATGTCGTCGTCGTCGTCGTGTACTGTGGTATGTGTAAAGCAAAAACCGGGAGTCGATGGTGAGAAAAAGTTGGAATAGTTACGTCGAGACGAGGCGATCGAACTGCAGATTGGGACCTAGAATTGGGGGAGATTACGCTGCTGTGGTTGTGACGACTTTGTGCCTGGCTTTCCCGTCTCTGGTTTGCTCGCGAAGTCGACGATGCGACGTCAAAACGCGCTCTGATTGGTGAACCTGAGATGAGAAATGGCTAGGTAGGCCAGCTCCAGTTAGCAGGGAAACCGGCAAGAAGGTGGGTCTTGTTCTGAAGTTCGATCGTTCGATGTGTTCCGGGAGACTGTCACTGCCAGATGAAAGTGAAAAATAAAAGCCAAAATAAAGAAAAAAAGGCTGGGAGGGTTGCAGAGAGGCACAATTGAACTGAATCTTGCAGTAGATCCGGAGAAATGCATTGATGACATCAAAAAACATCAGTTAAACGTTGGAGACCCGACCGAGTTAAACTCTGGACCTGCAGCTTTGCTGGCGCCCATGTAACTTTGGTCGTGTTTCCAAGTTTTTGGTGTTCGCCTGACGTTGTTTGCTCTTCGGAACCATGCCATGCATCAGGTATATAGCAGCATGGCACGCCTTAACTGTTCCGCTCGTTTGTCTGCGGCTTCGGGGACTTCAGGTCACTCTCTTCCACACCTGACCAGGTCTGACATTGACGGCTTGATATCGCAGGTACGGCCCGGTTACGGTAGGGCTTGAACTAGGAAATTGGCACTAACCTTTTGATCGAACGATATCTACCTCACTCGACTAGTCGTTCTCAACGGCACTCCCAAATCGGTGAGTAGTGAGTAGCTTGTCTCAGATGCGATGGTGGTGTGCGTGTGTCACGTAAGACTCTGTTCGAAGCTTCGGCTTCCGTTGCCCCCTTGCAGCGCTGCGAGCCCGTAAAGCAGTGCCTTTTGGTGTGTGTGGTGTCAACGACAAAACAGAGGTGTGTCGTCAAGTGGCCTTCCGGGTAATGCGGGGAAGAGGTTACTGCGAATTTCGTCTTCCAGCCAGCAGCGATGATGGCGGTTCCTCGGATTCGATATCCACGGTCGTGGTGAGCGTGGCCGAACTTCTGGGATCTCTGGTCTGACGAGATATTCCTGGTTGTCGTGAATGAGGGTGTTGCTCTGCTTGTCAGAGATCGGGCCCGATCGTACACGACTGAGGTCAGATCAGGGGCCTGTATCCCTACAAATGATTGGAGTAAAACGAATGGACGGCAAACGGCGGCCACGAAAAGGAAAGTCGGTGGCTCGAATGGGCCGGAGTGTTGGCTTTGCTTGCAAAAGCCCGCTGTAAAAAGAGCGAAAACCTTGTTAAAAAGAATGTTGATTTCAAAAGAATGAATGGTTTCCTTGCAACTCTCCCTCCTTGAAGTGAAAAGAGAAGAGTTCCTCCCAAAGACTTTGTTTGTTAGGATAAACAGCAAAAGCATTTCAGAGAGGAGAAAGCAGCAAAATCACGAGCCAGCCATGTGGGAGTCAGGGGGTCGCACCGGGTAAAGCTGACACGAATGGAATGTCGCAGACAGGGGTCCTAAGCTCTCTCGGGTACCACACCGCCAAAATCCGGAGACCATCAGCCTCACAACGCCATCCCAATCATCTGGCAAACCTCATCTATGGTGCGCTAGAGATAGACTAGCGAGGGCCCGTTAGATGGTAATGATGGCTTCCTAGTGGTCGACTCGAAGGCAAATGGTCGAAATCAAATCCCATGTTCTGCCCATACATTTCTCCGTTCTAGAAAAGGAGGTCACGGTATGATCTTACCGGATAACGCTACCATAGACAGAGCTCTAATACCATATCTTAACCCGACCCAAACCTTCCCCCTCAGGAAAACCATCTTTGCGAGTCAGAACGTCCTCTCGTACACTGTGACTAACTGAACCATTTGTGTGGATCGTATCCTCCACCCTGGCGCGAACATAAGGGACGTGCTCCGTTGTCATTGTCGCTGAAACAGCAACCATCAGACAGTGATTCAAGCCCACAGAGCCTCAACTCTGCGTCTTCTCCAGACCGGGATGCCCTTGAAAGCATCCAAATCACACTGATATGACTCTGGTTGCCGAACAACCGCGGATACACGGCCATCTATAGAGAGTTGCTAGCCAGTCTAGCATGAGCAAATGCCATCACATCCTCAATGCCATTGTCGATTACGACTCAGAGATTCCTGGCTAGAGACCATCGATCAGTGACTCCGACCAACCTAGGAAGCCGATCATACCCAAAGTGACGCTGCCCATCACCAGGCTGATACCTGGGGTGCATCCTGTCTGATTCGGAAGCCAGTCATGCGAAACATGCACGCTCTCTCCGGTAGTCCTTACCCACATCGGGCAAGGCTATTTCGCCCCGAACCAAGATGCTCTCTCGTTTGGATCGTGTTTGTCTGGTTTGTTTCTATAAACAGCGTCCATGCCTATATGCCGCGAAGGAGCCAGGATCCACGATGGATGCCGAATGCCATATCAGCGGATCTATGGCTGTCAATGATCTCTCGGCTGACGACAAGCGAGTTGATGCCCGGACAACAGAGTTTCGATTGTTTTATTTCTGTAATGGGTAACACGTACGCTTTCGGGTGCTGGAAACCATGTATTCAAGTAGTCGAAGACTGGATCGCTGGTGGGTCAGACCACTAGCTAAGGTACTGTGGTAAGCTTCCAAAATTTCGTCATAACGACAGAGTTAGTCAGCAAGATAAGTATCGACCGACCGAGATTGACCTCCCATACGAGACCAATGATGTCCTGGACGAGCTGTTTATCTTCCGACAGTCATTCCAGAGCTAAGAAGATGTTGTCACTTCGTACTGTGAGTACGATGGCCATGCGCGGAGTGATTTTCTGGGACGGTGCTATTTTTCGACCGTCATGATCGCTCTCTTTGCGCTTCCCATCGATTCCTTCCTTCAGAACAGCGAGGGCGAGCTAGGGCCTAGCTCGTCGTGGATAGCTGACCGCTTCTGTCAGTGGCTTCTGCGGATAGCTCTCAAATCCCTCATAGCAAGTAACTAACGAGCCGAACCGTGGCTACTCTTAGTCGTCGAAGAAATAGTCAGTCTCCTCGTTATGTGTCGGCTCGGCCGGCTATGTGTTGTGGCGTGTGCGGGTCAAGAAGTCTTCTTCCTCCTCGACGCTCGGCACAGCAGTCGCGCAATTTGCACGAGGTTGATGATGGACGGAGGCGGCAACGGCGGCAGGCGACGCTATCTTCCGCCCTCCACGTCCATGTATATCACCGCTGCAGAGGCTCCGCTAGCCGCTTCAGAGACCTCGGATGACGACGATGCCATGTCCCGATGAAAGATGACGCACGACCATGGCTGGTTGCTTGGCATCCAGAATTGGCCCCTCTTAGCCAGTGCTGAGCGAGTGGAATCTAATTGGTCTTTGATACCCGTGGGTAGTCTTCGGTGTTCCTGACCGTGGTTCTAGTGAGAGCTTGCGTCGGTCATATGTTTTAGCCTACACCCATAGGCGCAGCCGAGCTCTTCAGCAGGTTGTCATGACATCTACTCACCGCCGCCAACACCAATGACTCCTTCTAAACAATCCCTCCGAAGTCCTGGAGCCTCGGGAACTTTTGCAAGGACTAATTAACGGAGAACCAGTCAAGTCTAAGGTGGCGACCACAGAGTAGGGCAATACGACGCAGAACTTCAAGATAGAAGGCTTCCAATCCTACGTACACAGGGTGAACGGGACCATGCAAGTGTCATGTACCTTCATTTTGTCAGCCTTCCCGCGCCGAGTGCATCGTAGATTTTTATTGGCACACAGTATGCCAAGATAAGCGCCCGGAAGTCGTTGCCCAACTTTCCCCTCCTTCACACTGCTGGCATCATCTTTCTTTTACCAATGATCACTAGCTCTTCTTTTCCCATCAACATTTACGATCGCGCCTCATCAGGATTGAAGAAGCTAGTCAGGTTGTGTCTCCCGAAGCGCGGACAGAAGGTCGCCGGAGAATTACAGGGCGACAAACCTGGAATGGGGTCGTCCACCGAGCCGAAATCATCACCACTTCTAGATATACAGATGCTCATACGACGGTCAATCAGCTCCCAGTCATTGCAATTTATCAATGCAATCTAGCTGCCGAGAACCAACCTTCTGAGCCAGGCGACGTAAGGAAAGAGTCCAGGAAGACGAAGTCCTGCTCTTTTGAACCTACCTAATACCGGTGCGGAGACGATTCCAACCAACGCAAGCGTGGAAGTCTACAAGCCTCATATTACGCATTCGCCGATGGCTGGCAACGAGCCGCGACCAGGGGCGATTTCCGAGGCACTGCAAGACCCGGATATTGCCACGAAACTATGGAATGCCGCTTACGATTCTCTTGCAAGTAACAAGGAAACCGAAGAACTCGTCGAGAAATACATATGTACCGTGGCAAAGTTTCTCGTAAAGAAGGAAGCAAATACTCCTGGTGCGGCCAAAGTCGATGCCAAGAAGCGCGAAGACGAAATATTGAAGGCGTTGAAAGACCCGGTCCGACGACGGGTCTATTTCCAAAAGCTGGTTGACGATGGCAAGGCACAAGTTCAGGCGAAATCGAAATTCGTTATGGCAATTAGTACAGGTGCCGACGCTATTTTGTCATTCGATCAAGTTGCCAACGTGGTGCTCCAAATCCCCCAGGCGGCGCCCGCAGTCATCCCCTGGGCTGGTGTTTGCCTTGGATTGCGAGTGAGTCGTCACCATTTCAGGTGTTCTTCACTGGAAAACTAATGCCTATTAGATTCTTTCCAACCCCGGAAAAGCGATACAGGCCAACCTCGATGGCATTGCTTATGTTACCCTCAACATGGAGTGGTTCTGCGCCCTGGCACCTAGCGTCCTGAACCAGGATGTCGTCCCAAGTCTGAAATCGAACCTCGAGCAGCTGAAAAGAGACATAACGGAGCTCTACAGGACCATCATCGCTTATCAGATGAAGAGCATTTGCTTGCACTATCGCAACCTCTTTCAAATTGTCATAAACGGCCTAGAGGGTTCGGAGAAATGGAAGGCTAATATCTCGACAGTCAAGACGGCGAAAAGTACTTTTGACGAACACTTTAACCAGTACAATGAACAACGCAAGAATATCGCATTGAAACAACTCAACATCACTGCCAGCGCCATCAACACACAGCTCGGAGATTTCCGCCAAACTGTCCAGAGTGGCATAGACCAAGAAGAAATTGGAAAACTCTTCATCGTGAACCCGGAAACCGAGATGAAGAAAATCCAGAGGAAGAGAGAGCCTCGCATCCCTTCAGTATGCAGCTGGATCTACGAGGACGACCGGTACAAGGCATTCACAAATTGGGGCGACGCCGATCTTGGTTTGCCATCGAGTCGATTGCTGTGGGTCAAGGGCGCTCCCGGCACTGGAAAAACCATGCTCTTGATCGATATCATTAGCACGCTCCTTGAAAACAAGCATTCCGCGTTTGGACCGTTCGTCTCGTTCTTTTTCTGTTCAAAGGGAGAGAGTAATTGTGACAGGCCGGAAGCCATTGTAGGTTCACTGTTGTGGAAGCTGCTATACGACCAGCAGCAACTCATGACGCCATGCATCACGAGAGAGATACGAGCCCATGGTGCCGACGTCTATAAGGACGAGCTATTTTTTGAAGATTTGCTCATGAGCCTGCTGAAAGACTTGAGGTCACCAGTCTACTTCATTGTCGATGCCCTCGACGAGTGTGTCCGGACGAGGCCAGGCCAGGACCAACTAGGGGACCTAATCGCAGAATCCCTGCGTGTCTCCGACAAAGTGCGGTGGCTGGTATCGAGTCAGCCCGACATTAATGATACTGCTAGATTCCGTAAATGGAACGCCTGTGCCAACTCGAACACCATGCCCGGCGTCGAGGTCGTCGAGATCGATGCTAAAACCCTGAGAATACCGCTTCAAAGGTATATCGACAAGAAGCTCGCTGAACTGAGAGACAGGGACTACAATCAATACAAGGAATCCTATGTGCAGGAAGTTTCTCGTGCGATCAAGAGTCGAGGGGAGACCTCTTACTTGTGGGTCTGGCATGTTTTCCATGAACTTGAGACGACATCAGAAGGCTCAGCTGTGGAGTCCATCGAGAACCTCCCTACCGATTTATCGGATATGTACGATCACCTGATAGCCAGGATCCCAATAGTGGCGCTGAAAGACCAGGAACATTGCAAGAGCGTGTTGGTGGTCGCCTCCCTTACTCGCGAGCCCCTATCCTTCTCAGAGCTCACCGCCTTTTCTGGTCTGCCTCGTAACGTCGATGTGAAGGCTATTGTTGACAAATGCGGCTCATTCCTCACAATCAGTGGTGAAGTGGTCCATCTAATTCACCAGTCGGCGAGGGAGTACGTGGTGAAGGGCCCGAGAAAGGGCTGGCAAGAGGAGCAGTGGCTTCAACGGGGCGACGTGGCTAAATGCAACGCGCGCATTGTCACGCATTTGATTGAAGTGATGCAGGCAAAGCTCAAAAGAGGCCTTGGACAGCCTGACTCCTTGTCGGAAGACTCCATTCGGTATTCCTGTGTCTTCTGGCTTGACCATCTGCGCCATGAGATCGAATCGAACCCTGGAGGGAGCAAGTGCCTCGATGACGCATATGAGTTTTTGAAGGTGCACTTCCTCCATTGGCTCGAGAGCCTGAGCCTCTTAGGCAAACTTCGAGATGGAATCGTCTTCATCAGGGAGCTCATCCAGGTACGTTTCATAGAACGTCCTAGTTACGTCACCCGTCAGGATGTAAGCCTTAGCAAGTCACTCCCCGACTCCAGCTCGGAACTCGCGGAATTTTTGAAGGATGCCGAACGGTTTATGGTCACATACGGGTCGATCATCCAGCAGGATCCCTTGCAGGCCTATGGTACCGCACTCGCATTCTGTCCGACGGACAGCAAAATAAGCCAGATGTTCTGTGGGGAAAAGCAGTCGGATGTCCCGTCCCTTATTGGCATTAACGAAGGATGGGATCAGTGTCTGCAGACGCTCACGAGCCATAATAGTTCTGTCAATGCCGTCGCCTTCTCGCGCGATGGTACAGTGTTGGCTTCTGCTTCGAACGATCGGACTGTGCGACTCTGGGATGGTGCCACAGGTGCCCATAAAGGTGCACTCGAGGAGCACCACGGCTATGTCTTGGCTATCGCCTTCTCACCCGACGGCAAGGTCTTAGCCTTGGGGTGCAGTGACCACACGGTACAGCTTTGGGGAGTTCAGGATGGAAGCCAGGTAAGGAAGCTCGAGGGTCACGGCGACTGGGTAAATGCAGTCAGCTTCTCCCCAAAGGGCGATGTGCTTGCCTCAGCTTCGAGCGATTGTTCCGTACAACTCTGGTCCGTGAATGACGAGTACGCTCACCTGCGGACCATCAATGACCATGACAAATCTGTCAATGCCGTCACATTTTTAGACGACAGCGAGCTCGTATCTGCTTCAAGTGATGGAAAGGTACGGCTCTGGCGGACTAACAACGACGGCACAAGTCCTCGAGCTCTGGCGGTTCATGGTGGCCGAGTGTTCGCCATTGCTCTTTCCCCCGACAAAAGAGTTCTCGCGTCGGGGTCGAGTGATCAGACGATAAAGCTCTGGAACGTTGACAGATTGAGCCTCTTGCGGACACTCGATGGACATGGAAATCCTATTACTTCTGTGACCTTCTTAATGGACGGCGCTCTTGCGTGGGCTGCAAGTGATCGAACGGTGCGACTCGGGAGCACAGATGCAGACAATGCCATAGTAACACTGGAGGGCCATGGCAACTGGGTCAATGCCGTCACCTACTCCCCCAAAGGCAATGTACTCGCGTCGGCTTCGAGTGACGGGACAGTGCGAGTCTGGGATGCCAAAATGAGTGCTCCCAATCGGGACCGTGAGAGTCACGGCGAATATGTGACTGCTATCGCCCTCTCGACCAATGGAGAACGGCTAGCCTCCGCTTCGAGTAATGGGACTATATGGCTCTGGGACATCAACAGAGGTACTCGCTTACTTTCGCTCGAGCACGAAACATCTACTACGCCATTATTTACTACGCTCGAGGATCAGCCGCTGCGCGGAGACGAAAGCCGCTACGCCTTGGCCGTCGCCTTCTCCCCCAAGGGGAAGGAGACACTAGCAACAGCCATGAGCGATGGGACAGTACGGCTCTGGGATGGCGCCACGGGGGCCCACAAATATACACTCGAGGGGCACCATGGCTATGTCTTCGCCGTGGCATTCTCTCCTGATGGCACCAAGCTTGCGTCAGCTTCGGGAGACTGGACAGTACGGGTTTGGGATGTCACTAAACGCACCCTTCTTAAAGTCTTCAAAGGCCATCGTGCGTGGGTCAGGGCAGTTGCGTTCTCGCCAGACGCTAAGATACTCACGTCTGCTTCAATCGATGGGATAGTGCGACTCTGGTACCTTGATGAACTCAGCGACGGGGTGGCTGAGAAGAAAGAGCCTTCGACTCCAAATGACTGGACGGTGCGTCATTATGGCGTTGGTCAAGCCGCTCGTAATCAGATATACCAGGACCATCATAGCTGGATTAGAGCTGTCGGCTTCTCACGAGACGGCAATGTGCTTGCGTTGGCTGCCACCGATGGGACCATATCACTCCTCGCTGTCGATGAAGATTCTCGAAAGAAGCAACCCAAGATCGGCATGGGTGTCCTTTTGGCTGCCGCTATCTCGCTTGATGGGGTAGTCCACGAGACGATGCGACGCTTCCCACAGAAGCCGACAAATTCCAGAGCCAGCCCGTTAATATTTCCCATCGACAATCTTGACGATCGTGATGTACAGTAAGTTACTTATCTACTGCCATGGAGCCGGCTGGCCTGTCGAGACTAATCTGTCTAAGATTGGAACTTATATATAAGGGCACGTCTACATTACTATACCATCCGGGAAAGGGTATGACGATGGAAGACGTAAGCACTATTTCGTTTTCAATTGCCATTGTGTGAGGAGAGCGCTTACCTTCCATTTACTAGTATATGAATGTCTATACGTCAGTAACGAACTCCTCTAAACTCTTAATCAATCTTTGACTGCTGATTCTTTACAGGACCGTTTACAACATCTCCCATCCTCGGGACCGTGGCCCTGCCTCTTTGGCCTCTAGCTCCAGATGGAATTATGAAGAAATAAGAGGTACAGACCTCAGCATTGTTCACTCTGCACAGCTAACACTGTTATCCGTCCCAGTCCCTCTCGAAAAGCTCTACAATGGGCTGATTGAGCTCTTAACCGGATACCTTGAGCAGGTTAGGAAAGACTCGAAAGGGCATAGGGGCAAAACGTTGCTGGACTTCTACAATTCCGAATGGTCACACTACTCTACGACCGCACGGTATATTCATCAGATGTTCAGATTTATGAACAGAATATGGGTCCAACGTGAAATTGACGAAGGCAGGGGGCGTATATACCTCGTTTACGACCTGCACCTGGTCATGTGGCGGGATGAATGTCTGGATCATTTACTGCCAAGACTTCGAGCGGCCATCTTGGAGTTAATCGAGAAGCAGCGACAGGGCGAAGGGATAGAATATGATTTGATTGAGCAGGCTCTTGATTCCTTCGTGTCCGTGGGCATCGACGAGAAATCAGAACGATCTCTTACCTACTACCGCGAAAATTTCGAGAAACGATTCCTGGAAGATACCCAGCAATTCTACACGAATGAGAGCCAAAACTTCACTGGGACGAGTGCCGACTACATGAAGATGGTCGAAGCGTGTCTGGATAAAGAGGACGAACTGGTGCGGAGTTGTCTCCCCCCTGACACTGCAACTCCGTTGAAGGAGACGTGCAACCAAGCTCTTATCACTGATCATGTGGAAATCCTCCAAAACGCCTTTCGGCGATTGCTTGACGACGGCTGCGAAAAGGATATGGAACGCACATTCAAGCTGCTTTCACGCATACCGGATGGTCTAGCCCCTTTGCTGGTCGAGTTCGAGGATTATCTTCGAAAAGCTGGGCTCGCCGCCGTTCTGAACGCATCTTCTGTGTCCGAGAAGCTGGAAACTGAGCTCTACCTGGGTCCTGTTGCGGTTCAGCACAACGGCTTTGTTGGGTGGGACTTGAGCGGACATGTTGAAGGCGCTGAAGTATCGAATGATCCTTCTTGGAGTCCGCAGTTGGTTGAACAATATACCAACAGTATCGGCGTCGAAGATTCAGCCCAGGCCCTAGCCATCAGCCATGACTGGGTAATTCGAGGGGGGAGGAATCTTTTGTACCTTCCACCCAGTTACAGAGCCACATGTGCGGCGTTTTTCAACAACGTCCTTGTCCTGGGCCACGGGTCTGGCAGAGTGTCATTTCTCAGGTTCTCATGTCCTTAGTCGGCACAGCTATGGACAATATCGTGAAATGATTAGTTCGATGGCTTACGATTCTATGCTAATTTCTCATATACAAAATGCTTACATGCCATACTAAATACTTCTATGGACGGATTTATGGCCTTGGTCCCAGTAAATCTGGGCACATCAATTTTCAGCTAGTTGACAGCCAAGTTCAGCGGCCACGACAGCCATTTCTCAACTTCATCTGTAACCGGATCATTTTTGTCGTCACTGGCTCGTATATCGTAAACCTCACATCGAGTAAGATACCCGGGACGTGGATGACGCGAGGCACGACGAGCATCAACAGCATTTCATCAACTGAAGCCTCCTGGGTATCAAATTTTCTCTCCTCATCACCGCCCCTTCTTCTCAGCCACCGCCTTCTCCTCCATCCGGACCCTCGTCTTATACTCTCTAGGACTCTCGACCTTCTCCCCCTTACCAAAACCCAACCAGCCCCCTCCCCGCTCGAGACTCCACATCCCCCTCCCGCGCCGCCTGGCCTCCTCCTCGGCGGCCCTATACCTCGCCTCTGCGGCCGGCCCCCCGAACTCGGCCCCGCTCTTGGCCTCGTACGTGGTTGCCAGCCCGCGCCTGATCATCTCCAGCCCCACGTCCCGCCTCGGCACGAAGAACGGCGGCCGCCGCACGAACACGGTCGCCACGATGCGGTCGTACTGGTCGCGCTTGTAGACGTACGCCCGCACCCGCCGCCCCAGGACGAGCGACTGCAGGAAGGACAGCGCCTCGCCCGAGAACGGCTGGGCGGTGCGGCCGAAGTGTGCGCCTTCGGGGGCGTCGATGCCTGCTAGGCGGATTGGGATCTGTGCGGGACACACCAGACTTTGGTTAGCTGTTGTAGAAAGGAGGAAAAGAAAGATAACAAGAATAAACCGTAGACAGAACAGACTAGACCTAAACATAGGAGAGAGAAAAGAAAAAGAGGAACTCACAGTCCGTCCCCGAACCTCCTTCTTCCCCGTCGGCACCTTCCTCAACCACCCCCACCCGGCCAGCCGTCCGCCGGGCGTGTGGAACAGGTGGAAGTTGTCGCCGTCGCCCACGCTCGTCACCTTGCCCAGCAGGCTCCGCTTGCGGAAGTAGCCCGGCGACACGTGGCCCGTGCCCGGCAGCCGGCGCAGGTACGAGCGGTAGAACTGGTGCAGGCCCAGGGCGGCCGCGACGGCGATGGCGGTGGGGATCCAGTTGCGCGGCTCGGCGTAGTGGGCCCAGTCGGTGGCGTTGAGGGAGTCGTTCCACGAGATTGGGCGGGAGGACTTCTTGGGGGAGGTGTCGGCGGGTGGTTGTAGGGGGAGAGGAGAAGGCGTCGAAGCTGTGGGATGTGGTGGATGAGGAGCAGGAGAGATGGTTGAGCTCGTCGCGCTCGAGGTAGGAGTGCTACCTGGGCCGGTCGGGGCTTGGGGCGACGTGTCTGACCAGAGACCCCATGGCATCGTGATTGGGGTTTGTGACGGTCGTGAAGTGGGTTATTGCTGGTGAGTGGTGGTGGGGTTGAACTGTGGTTGACGTCTGGGTTTAAGGGTCCATGTATGCATAATTGCATATCATGGAGTTAAACATGCAGTTATCCGCAATTTGCAGATAAGGTAACTTCATGTTCACCCAGTTCGATATTCATCTTGCTCTTCTCGTCTTTTGCAGTAATATCGCAAGGAGTCAACCAGTGTAAACTCACCGTAAGAGCAATAGTGCACGTACAAAATGTTATGCCTCTCTCGTGAAACAATTATTTACCTTCTGTTGGCAATCTTGAATCTCGTTCCGGCACGAGCTACCAAGTAAACACAAGCATCCATCCATCCCAGCTTGCCATGTGTACGCTAATAACGACCTGTTTCAACAACTCATGGTCCAGTCGTCAAGTCTCCTCCTCTGGTCCTTTAAAATATTAAGATGTTTTATACTAATCCAAATCGGTAGACTCCAACTCTCTCCAGTGCCTTGACTGACCCCTCTTCATTAACAAGACCCAAATATAACAAAAATTACAAGAAAAAGAATTACAACAGCTCTGTCTTCGGACGGTGGCATTACGACACAATTTGGGAAGCGATGTTATGCTCCGGACTTCATAACTGGGCTGACTCAGTCTCCCGGTCTATACTTCACTGAAGCAAGGTAAGCTACTCCACAGGGACTTGGCGACTGGATTATCTCTTTTTGCCTCTCCTCTTACCCCCAACCCACCCCCTCAAGCACTCACTCAAATCAGCCGCTTCCCGGAAATAGTCGTCAGGTCCATCGAACCCAGACACACACCGCCAACAAACCTGTCACTGCGCTTGAGCGACGCTGCGGCAAGCGACGGTTGGACAGAGACATCTTCGCCCCTCGCCACAGCCGCCTCGTCTCCCTTTCTCAGAGCATAGCCCTCCTCCCCATCAGAAACTCGCTCTCCGACAAGCCCATCCTCGGCCTCCCTCCCAGAAACAGGACTCTTTTCCGTCCCTGTCCCCGTCTCCGAGCCCGAGGCAGACCCAGTGCTAGACCCCTCCGTAGTACTCCCCCCAAACCCCCTCCTAGCCAACTCCTCCCTCAGCCCCCTAATCCTCTCCACGATCGTCGCCAGGCTGTTGTCGACTCTGGCCTTCTTCTCCCTACAGGCCGGACACATCTGCTCGACCCTTAGCGTCTTGAGCGGGTGCGCCCTCGCGCCCTCGCACTCTGTCCCATCGGGACATGCGGCTGCCAACCCCAGGGGAGCGGAGTGGTTGCATACCCCGAAGAGGAGGCGCTTTTGGTAGCACATGATTTTTCAACTCCGCCCCGGCGGTGGAGGTCTCCGGCTGGCTGGTGGGTGTCGAAAGATATGCACGCACTGATGGAGGAAGAGCAGAACCTGACCGAGCAGACGATAACGATGCAGATTTTGAAGAGACTTCCTCAAACATCAGCACTGCTGAAAGTGGTAGAGTAAGAACACATTTCCTGCGCTGCAGAACTGCTATTTATTAAAATCTACCCATCTATCGCTGTCTAGAACCACCACGCCTTTTACCACGGCGAAACAATGCCCATTATCACACGCTTTTGTAAAGATGGCCAGATTACCAACAAAGAAACCCAAAAGAGCCTCAAAAGTCCCACCATACCATTCTGTCAAACACCCACTCACTCAACCCCCTTTGTTCAAACATCCGACCCCTCCGGCCTGAACGAGATGTTCAAACTCCCGCTTACCCCCCTCGTGCGCCTCTCCCTGGCATACGCCTCGCGCGCCTCGACAGACGCCTCGTAAAGGTGCGGCGGGACATACTCCGGGAAGACATTGCCCGTCAACACATCTCTGTACCACGCGCCACCATCATCGCCCACGTCCCCAGCTTCTCTGTCCGCGCCATCGTGCCCGCTCGGTTCGCGTCCCACAGCAGCAGCTGCCTCTGTCGTACCCTCTGGACGGCTCGGCGCCCGAGAAGGAGTAGCTTCGCTGTATGGATTGCGATCTTTCTCCTTCCCTTTGCCTTTGGATCTGCTCGTGTCATAATCTGCCGCGTCGTTTCCATAGCCCGGCCCATGTTCCGAATTCCGCATATCGTCGAAATCCTGGGTAAATTTGGCCAGAACTTCCTGCACGTACGCTGCCGTGCCGTACTCGGCGTCCGCCGCCTGCTTTTCCTTCCCCTTTCTAGCGATGCTCCGTAACAGTAGCTTGACCATCTTCGGAGCCCTCCTGCTTCCATCGTAGGGGGTAGGATCAGAGTCTTCATCGCCCGCGTCATTGGACGTGTCGTCCTTGACCTCGGAATACTGCGCGTCAAGTCCGGCAGCGGCAGGAGCCGGTCCGGGCGGGGGCGAGCCGGTAGGGAATGGGTAAGGGCCGGGAGGGCCGGGAGGCGGCTGCCGGGGCGAAGCGGTACACACCGGAATAATGGTCAAGTGACGCGTATAATACTGACTGTGGGTGCGGTGTCCAGTTTCGTAAGAGGATGGGAGACTGTGGGCCTTGCGGTGAGCGTGAGTGTCGGGAGTACGGACCATAAATAAAGTCGAGTCGATGGCGGGGACAGCGAGAGGACGGGTCCCGTAATCAGGTTGGTCGAGGGCTTGGAAGTATCTGACCATGGCGGAGTAGCTGAGTCTACGTCGTGTGGTAGGCTCATGCCGGGGTGCACGGGCGCGTGCTTCTACAGGCTTCGCAGCGTCATCTAGTCCGTGGGTCGACGATGCGGCGTTCGTTGAGGGCTGAGATACCGCGGCAGGAAACTCCGGATGCGAAAGCCAAATCGAGATCTGTGGCGTCGACCTGTGAACGATCGGCTCCGTCCCGTGAGCTGGCCCCTCATGTGCATCTTCCTTTGGATCACGAAGTGCTGCAGTGCCGTCCGGGACCGTTACAAGAGCGGTTTCACCGAGACGCGAAGGCGGGACAACAACACGAGATGCGGAGCTACTAGCCCCTTGCTGGCGAGAAGTAGCTGGTTGAACTGATAGACTGCGCGGGGAGTGGGTGGCTTGTGAGTCCAAGTTCCCACCGGCAACTGCTGTGCGAGCGCCGCCAGCATTGCTTGAGTGACCTCCGCCAGCGGGACCAGGATAAACTCCGTGGGCGGGACCTGCGTGAGTGACCAAGGTCGCCGGAGGTGGACTGACCTGCAGGTATACCTCGCGCCACCCGGTAACAAGAGGATCCCAAGCGGCCATGACTGGTGGAAGAGCCGCGGCGGGAGGAGCATGTTGGACATACGTCTGCTGGTGCTGGGCGTTTTCTTGCGGATCGTGGGCCTGGACAAGCGGAGGATAAGCTATAATGGGCTGGTGATAAGCCACCGTAATGGGAGGAGCCACGGTAGACGGAAATGACATGGCAGGTTGAGGTTGAGCTGCCGCAGGGGAAGTTACGAGAGACCGAGCATCCACGACAGGCGGAAGAGGTACGGCAGGTTGAGGAGATAATAGCCCGGGGGCTGAGCCGACTGGTAGATCAACCACGGCAAGGGAAGGCCGCGGCGTTGTGATAGGAGAGTGAGTCACTATGACCGGAGGTAAAGCTATAATGGCCGGTGCTTCAGTCGCGGGAGGCTGTTGGGAGAGTAGGGCCGGCGGTGGCCCGTCTCTGGACTGTCGTAGTTCGTTCTGAGACGCCGAATGTCGCCCGTCCGCCTCCAAGGCACCTAGCTGCGCCGATGGAAGTAGAGGTTCGGCAGGAGGTCCTGGAGGATTGAGAGGAGGCTCTGGAGACTTAGCAGATGGGACGGTAATGTGCTCACCACCCTTGGAATGTTTTGGCTGTTCAGAGTCATTGGACCCTGGTCGCT
Organism: Coniochaeta prunicola; assembly: GCA_007388105.1. NCBI lineage: Eukaryota > Fungi > Ascomycota > Sordariomycetes > Coniochaetales > Coniochaetaceae > Coniochaeta > Coniochaeta prunicola. The sequence goes on along the minus strand of SMOB01000268.1, from coordinate 22,136 downwards.
TCACATCATTCGGCGCATTCTCCATCCTTTTCTGCTCTGCATAAGGGACTGCGGGAGGTTCAGCGGAGGGACAGGCAGGTCTAAGAGCGGGTAAAGTCCTGCCGGCGGGTGCACATCGTTCCGGATGTTGCGAGCAAGTGCCGGGACGGAGCACGGGAGGTCTGGCAGGAATCACCAGAGGAGTAGCCGGAAATCCACCAGCATGAGGGAATGTGCCAGGTTGAGTACTCTGACTGATGGCAGGTGAGTTATTGTGATTTGCTTCACCGTCCCCAGACTTGATAGTGGCTTCAGGGGTGCTCTGTGCGACCAGTCCGGTCTGCTCTCCCAACGAGGCTTCCTCGATACTTCCATTGAGGTGCTGGTCCGCTGTCGAGCGTGGAAAAGGTGCATTCGTACAGGCTCCTGCCTCGTGAGGCTGTTTGGGAATCACTGGCTCCAAGCCGGGGTGCTATTCCTGTAATTCTGGAGATGATTCGAATGGAGCCCGTCGTCCGACTTCTGAAGGCACACCGGGGGACAGGTTACCGCTCTGAAGAATCTCGGTAAAGTCCTGTGCCCAGGCAAATCGGAAGTTCGGATCTACCTGAGAGATGTGATCCACTGGATGACCCATGGCCGTCAATGCGTCGACAACAAAGTTGGACTTGTTGGCCGGGTCCTCATCGACCATGATGATGGCCTTATCACATTCTAGCATACATTGGAGGTCTGTCTTGCTGTCCCCGATGTAGACGCATGTTAGGCCAGCTCCAAAGTCCGGCAGCCGGCTCCTGGCGACAGCCATGGCTATCAGCTTGTGCTCTCCTGTTAGCATCAGTCCGTCGGGGTCCCCAGTCAGCTTAGGACCCGGACCATAGATTCTGCCGTAGCGTATGGTGTTCGAGATGACGTTGAGCTTGTGAGGGCTGATACAGCCTTTGATCCAGTCGTCAGACCAATTGACGGACAAGACTGTGACATCACATTTCTTTGCGGCGAGGTACTGGAGGAGGTCATCTAGGCCGTCCCGGATCTCGATATGGTGTTTCGAGTCTTTCGACAGCATGGACTGGGCCGCCTTGTAGAGCGTGTGTGGGGGCAGGTTCTCGAAGATCCGGTAGCCATTGATGAGTTCGACCGACTGCCTCTCGATATCGACCCTCCTGTTAATGTGCTCCAAGATCGAGTACGGTAGGCCGAGCTGACCAAGTATTTCAAGTGACTCCGGGGAGAAATCTATGGGGTGAGCCTTGTCGAATTGCTCGGTCTGCTCCATGTACCACTTGCAATGCGAGACCCATAGCTGCTTCTTGGAGTTGACACTTGATGCGTAGTCACCAAGGGCCTCAATAGTATCCTGCTTGGTAATGGTACCGTCGAAGTCCAAGAAGATGTGGACTGGCCCGCGAGTAGCCATGGTGAGCAGAGTGATCCCAAGGCTGGACCAAGCGGTAGCTAAGATGAAAAATGACTGCTCCTCTATCAGCTGTTATCGAAGCTGTAATGATGATAGCCGACGAATGGATGCTGCAACGATGATATCTGGGATGAGGAGTACCAATGTGTGTGTGTGTGTTGATGTTGACAAAAACAACATGAACATGATCAAGGTCGCCTTCTTAAGTAAAGTGGAGACAGTTAGATGACGGAATTGAGTAGGCAACGAAGGTATCGTGGGAGCGAAAAAGTAACGTCGAAGCCAAAATTGCACCTACCTGCCTTGGCAAGTTGTATCAGCCTGGGGGCGACTCGGAGAGAAGGGGAAGTAAGATAGCTACCGCCTTCTGGGGTCACACCTGCTCATGCTTTTCGACTTGAACATCTTCCGGCCCTCACCCTCGCGGTCTACAGCAAAAGGAAGGAAACAGGTGGCAATGAGGGATTACTCTCTGCCTAGGTACTTTCTAGTTACGTATGTAAAGGGTATAATGTACGGCCGGAGAGGAAGTCATTCTCTCTCGGAGTAGACCGAAAGCACACTCGTCCCCTTGCGACTCCTTAAACGCCGTGTCCACCAATGTACAGTAGGTCCAATGCCATCGTCGACAAAGCAGTTGTCCGCACCTGCCTATATCCATATGCATTCTAGCGGGAAAACAAGATCCAGCAGAGGCTATGCAAGTCGATCAAGGCAAGACATCCTCCATCTTAACATCCTCCTCGTCATCGTCCACCGGCTCCTCTCCGACAGGGGCGACCGTGTTCTCGTCCGGCAACGCGCTGCCGCCAGACTGTTGCTTGGCAAGCAGTTCTCTAAACTCAGGCTTGAGCGTGTAAAGATTCGAAAAGGGGCCGGTCCGGACGAGGACGGCCACCTTGTCGAGCGTCTCGCGCAGGTACGCCTCGGGCTGCTGCAGTTTCGCGCGCAGACCCTTCATCGACCAGTAGTTGTACTCGCTGAAGCAGCGGTTGATCTGGTCAAACAGCTCGTTCTCAGCCATACGAGTCGTCTTATTCTCCATTTTCTTGATCCTCTCCGGCTTGGGAGCCGTTTTCTGTGGTTAATCATGTCAGCAAGACGTGAAGATGTTAGAGCAGCAGCAGGAGACGTTAAAACGTACAATGAAGTTGTCGAACATGTCGTGGGCACCCTGGGTACCAGCCTGGATGATCCTGCGGGGATCGATGGCACGCGAGTGCACGATATTGGTCTTTGTTTTGGGTGCCATGGCCTCCTCTCGTTCGCGCTTCGTGATGGTCTCGGTCTCGATGTTGTCCACTGCAACTCCGGCCAACTCGTGTCTTATCCTGCCGGCGATGGCCGTCTTTTTTGGAATCGACTTGCGCGGCGGGATGCCTCCCTTCTTCCTTCGCTCCCAGCTCGTGGCAGCAGTCTCCTTCTCGTTCTTCGACTTCATGAGGTAAGCCGGGATACCGGCCTTGATCGCGTCCGCCTTTGCCTTGTTCTTGGAAGCGTATCCTGGCAAGTCCTGCTCTGTAAAAATGTACGTATTGTTCACATGGGCATCCGTTATGTCCAAGTTATACTCCTTCGGGACCTCCTGATGTTGCGGTATGTTGTCTTTAAGTAGCATCCGTAGCTTGGGCTAAGACGCGCGTTGAGTGCCTTGTCAGTCATCTTGCGCAAGAGTATCTCGTGATCCGATGGTTCTTACTTGTGAAATTCCATTCTTGTCGACCTCGTTCCATTGTCGGATAGTTCCAATCTGAATCTCGGCATCATCGTCCAACTCGGACCAAGCCTTCCACAGATTGTGCGGCACGCGCGCAAGATACATGGTACCGAGAGGGTCACCAGCGAGACTGCTGTCGTAAAACTCGAGGTCGCCGGCATCTTCGAGGTCCTCGTCGTCTAGCAGAGGAGAGCCCACGTCGGGCTCTGGCTTGATTTTGACGTCGGCCATTCTCGAGACTTATGGAAGGTATTTCGCAGATCGAGGCGAAGGAGGTAGAAGCGCCGCTGAAGAGTCTTTGCGGGGGACTCTATGGCGGTGCGAGCTAGGAAAGCGGGTGAGAGAACGCGAAACCCAGAGGTTGAGGTTACTGCCTGCGCTGGTGGTTGAGAATCGAGATAAAAGACCCCACGGACTTGCTGGTTCATTGTCCCGAGCTTTGTCGTCATGCAAGGGTCCACAAGCGCGAGGCACAGAGTTGCCCCACCCAACTCCAGTCGGATTAGGTAAGGCAGGCATGTGGGGCCGGAGATTTTGGAGCTTCGAGATTCAGAGAAGGTGCAGCCTTGAAGTCGCGACATGACCTCAACAAGCAAGTTCGACTCCAAATATCCGCTCCTTCTCCCGCCCTTCACGTCAAAATATAGCTGTAGGCCGGCTTGTGCTGAAGAGTCGCCATCATGAAGCTCGTCAGGTAAGTCCTTCAGCGTCTGACAGTCCAGCTCCTTGACCCTCAATCACATGCTGGTCGCGCATCCAGCCCGAAGTCTCTCTCTCAATCAAAGCCCAATGAACTAACCAGGGTGCCCTCAGATTCCTCATGAAATGCGCCAACGAGACGGTGACGATCGAGCTCAAGAACGGCACCATCGTGCACGGCACCATCTCCAGCGTCTCGCCGCAGATGAACACGGCGCTGCGCAACGTCAAGATGACGCCCAAGGGCCAGGACACGGTCATGCTCGACACCATGAACATCCGCGGCTCCACCATTCGCTACTACATCCTGCCCGACTCGCTGCCGCTCGACACGCTGCTGGTGGACGACGCGCCCAAGCCCAAGAACAAGGCCAGGAAGGAGGTCGACCGCGGTGCGCGGGCGGGAGGACGCGGCGGCGGCAGGGGACGCGGCGGACCCAGGGGTAGGGGACGGGGTTTCGGGCGCGGACGGGGTTAGTGGGATTCGTGTCGATGGGTTGTTGTCTGTTTATTTGCTCCTGGTCCGATGTTGGGGAGCAAGGGAGATTGGGTGCAAGGATTTGCGGCGAAACACACATCGCGAGGGGACGCAGACGTCTGAAAAAAAGCCGAACATGATGAAAGCGATCCAGAGACCTATCGATGTGCGGTCGGCTTGCGGTCGGCAGTGGACGAACCAAGGACATACAGGCGAGCAGCATCTTTTTGCTTACCGGGGGCGCGGATGGGACGAGTACGCTACACAATAAGTAGCATTGTTACGGCGTTTAGGAAGACGAAAAGTCTCTAGTCTACAGGAGGATACTTTACATGGGAGTGCTGTATCATCTAGAGACAATGCCAGCGCATGGAGATGGCTGTCCGTAAATCATTCTTACCGACCATTAGACCGTCTGATCAAGTGAAAAGAAGCGCCTCTCGGAAAACCATAAAACCTGGACTGGATCTCTTAGAAATTCGTCCGTATTATACACACATCTCAGCAGTTCTCAAAGCTAGCTACCTCCCCTCCATATCCTCACGATCTGCAACCTCTCCCACCCAGCCTGCCTCCCACTCGAGCCCACCGTCTCAGCCCTCCAACCCCCCTCCCACCCCCTAATCCGCTCCTTCACCTCCTCAGGCCTATTCCCCGCACACAGCAACACATACGCGACCCCCCTCGAACTCAACGTCTCAGGCAGCTCCTCTAACAACCGGTCCGTAGTCTCCATCCCGTCCTTCCCCCCCGCATACGCCAGCTCCAACAACCTCGACTCCTCCTCAAACCCTCCTCCTCCCTCTCCACCACCTCCAGTCGGCGGCAGGGCCTCGGTCGGCACATACGGTGGGTTAAACACCAGCACGTCGACCAACCCCGGCCTCACTGGCGCCGCAAGGTCTCCCTGCACGGCGTCCAGAAACAGCCCGCTAGAGTCAGACGCGGCCTCGCGCACGGCCTTACGGGCCGTCAACGCCGTGGCCGCGCACGCGAAGCGGTTGACGTCGACCGCGAGGGCGAGGACGCGCGGGTGGCCGAACAGAGACGTCGCGTTGGCGGCGATGAAGGCGATGACTACGCCGGAGCCGGGGCCAACTTCGAGGACTAGTGGTGGTGGTGGTGGTTGTGGGGTGGTAAGTGTGCTGGCGGCGTCGGCGGTTGGGAAGCGGGAGTGCAGGAAGGCTGTTTCGGAGGGGGAGGAGAGTGTGTCCAGGAGGAGGAACGAGTCTTCTGCTGGCTCGTAGACGTGCGTGTAGGGCACGTGGGAGGTGTCTGGGGTTGGGAGCATTTTTCTCTTATGAAACCTGGCACTGAGAAAATCTTGCTTATCACGAGAGTTGCCGGGGGTTTTCTCTAATAATGAGTAGAGGGAGGGTTGTGAATAGCTTCACTTTTGGGCCCGAAAGGGTAAATGGAAATTTGATGAGTGGTAGTAGAATTCTGCTCGTCCCACAACTCCACAACACCACGTGATTCTATCATTTGAATACAGAGTGTATCTACACAGCCCTGTGGTCGACTGCCCGAGATGTTTCTATCATGGAATGCGTTTGATTTGCCTTGTTGGTCGACTGTTCTGACTCTTGGGGCTTGTTGCACAGTCATCCTGAGCTTGCGACGGTCACCTCATTATGCACCTCTCCACATCAAACCCGACGAATCTCTCGTGGGCTCAGCCGCGGGCCACACTACGCCCTCCTCAGATTCGTCCTTTAGTATGATATGGCACAATTGACCTGTTTGGCCCTTTCCAAGTCCTCGATCATTGGTTAAGAGAACATTCCTCCAGATGAAGAGACACATATCAGGAGCTCCTCGACACCCTAAAACCGACGACCCGGACACCAACCCTGTCTTCTTCCCTCCGTCCAGCACCTTGCATGGGTGGAATGTCTATTCCATCCTCACCTCCACGTACACCCCTGGTTCAAGAAGCTATTCGCTCGCGACGCACACAGCAGGTTCCCATCTTCCAGATGCCAGAGTTGACGCCAGAGCTGCTCCCACTTTGCCGTGCACGAGTCCCTGACTTTTATTTCTCCCTCCGAGGTCCCGCACATGTACACTGGATTCGTGGTCCTGCTTGTGGCTGAATGCAAGGATTCGGTTGGCCAGATGAGCATTATCATCTTGCGTACGAGTAGAGCTGGGTGTGAATGAGACCGAGCAGTGATTTCCGGTGATCTGGATATGCAACTTGGGAGCGAGAATTTCAATGGTTGCTCTCGTTCAGTCCAAAGATATCCTCAGACCTCAGATTAGATCATGATTTCGCATTGAGGTCCTTGTCCCAACCATGACCTGTTATAACGTCCCTATTCCACACCGTAGTCAGCTTTCCAGTCTCTTAAACTCAAGTCCAATGCTTCGACAGAGACAAACGCACCTTTCGCAATATACCCTCCCAGTATCCAACCACCAACCGTGTTCCCCCAGACTCCAGCACTCACATACACGCACACGGCCAGCTGACGTCCACCCCCGGATCCGCCCTACTGCCCCCAGTCCCGACGTGAAACCCGTGCCTGACGCGCTTCACCATCCGCGTCTGGTTGAAGTCGTAGCACCCGTCCAGGGCGTGTCGCGGACAGCTGCCCCTCGGCGCCCGATACGCCGGCACGGCCGGGTACATGCGCCCGTCGCCGCTGGTCTCCCTGAGCAGCGAGTCGCAGGTGCTGAAGCCGCCGCCGGGGAAGCAGGGCTCCGTGATGGTCAGCCAGCGGCAGCCGCAGCGGGGGGAGCGGTAGATGGCGTATTGGCACATTTGGTGATGGTGGATGGAATGTGATGGGTGGTGAGGAACCTAGAAGCTGTGCGAGTGGTGATTTCAAATGTTTTGACTTTGACTCTACCGTATGTGTGAGTTAGCATTACTTCGGAGAGAACCTATTTGATATTCGAGATTGAGCTCCTTACATGTTGGGTGGACGAGTATACGATTGTCCAAGCTCATCAAGATATTCACCTCTATGCAGGCCACAGTGATGCCATGTTCCATGGCCAATTGTAAACCCAAAAAGGAAAGGCCATCCAGGTGTCTTACCTGCTTCGTCAAGGTCAGACTCCAAGTGAATGAGCAGCGTGCGTGCCACGCTCTGACACATTTCCTCTTCAATGGCAGAGTCACTCACCACTTCGAAACCCCGAGTCGAAGAAACATGGGTCAGAAGACAAAATAGGAAAAAAAAGTGCGAGGCCAATCGCTGTGCAAGGAATCGAACCGAGGCCGGGTCTGTTTGAAGTAGCGGGTGTCTGCGCGGTGCCTACCGCACAGATTCCAGCTCAGCTAAACCCCTTGACTGGTACTGACAAGGGACCATATTTCACTTCATATAGGGTGCAAGACGAGGAGGAGGCACACTCACCGCAGCCTGACCAGAAAATCACATGCTTGTTGGTATCTTTGTCTCACACAACGATCAATCACACACACTCCCGCTTTCCCACGGACATCCACTCGCCTACCTTACATAGACATCACCACTCTCCCACCAAGCTTCACTCCTCATGCACACTCTCGTCCAGATCCCTAATCGTCCCCGTCCTGCCCACCCTCGCCTCATCCACCGTGTTCCCCACCGGTTCTGCCTCCCCCTCCCCTTCCCCCATCTCACTCACCCCCTCCTCCACCTCCTCGACCTCCCCGACCAGCCTCGCCAACAACCTTTCGATCCGGGCGGTGCTCTCCTCCAGCGCCTCCAGCCGGTCCGCGACGCCGTTATCGTCAACATGCTCCGTCAACATCCCGCGTATCTGCTGCGCCAGCCCCGGAAACGCAATGCTGTCCCGCCGGCTCGGCGTCTTTCCGGGCGGTGGCTGCTTGCCGCCGCTGCTGCTCTCATGCCTCTTCACGCTCGGCGGCCTCGACGACGACGACCTCGTCGTGTCCGTCGCGGCCTGCTGAACCGCCGCCTCACCACTACCACCACCACCACCACCGACAGGACGTGCTTCCCTGTCGCCATTGGCTGCGGCCGCCTCCATGGTCGTCTGGCGCGTGAACTGCCTCCGGATCATGTGCACCGTGAAGTCGTCGTCGGCCGCCACCTCGGCCAGCACGCTCTCGGGCGGCGGGATCTCGAACACGGTCTCGATGTCGCTGTGCGCCGTGATGCGCCACTTCTCCCAGAACCACGGCCCGCCCCTCTTCTTCCTCCCCTCCCCCGGCTCGGCAGTCTTCGCCGTGGACAGGTTCCCCGCCGCGCCGGGCCAGAGCCCCCTCCTCTCCACCACCGCGATGACAAGCAGCAGCGGCAGGTTGAGCAGCCGGACACTAGCGACGTGTATCTTGTGGAACCATCGCGGGCTGGCGACGAACTTGAGCGGCACCAGGACGACCAAGGCCAAAATGTTGAAGGGCGGCTGGTACGCGAAGATGGCGTCGCTCTTGACGCCCTCGAGGGTGAAGACGGCGTGGCGGAACTGGATCTCGGCCGTGGCGTTGGACACGATGGTGCTGAACGTGTTGGACAGCATCGACACCAGGATGGTCAGGAAGAGCGTGTTGCCCAGGAACGAGAAGGTCACCATCAGCGACGGGCCGAGCAGCCAGTGGAACTCGGTCGACCGCTGGATGCCCGTCCCGTCGAGGCCGAACCAGATGTAGATCATCCACTTGCTGATTGTTCTGCGGGGAGTGTCAGTTGTCTTGTCGATAGCTAGGATGCGTGGGAGAGAAGAAACGTACACTGCCTCGTGGCGTCCCTCGCCCAGCCACATAAGCGAGAGCAAGAAGCCCAGGAAGCACCTATACGGCAATTAGCATAAGTCTGGAACTTCAATCACGAACTACTGGGGTGGTGAGTTACTCACCAGATAGCCAGCGCAGTCAGCACCGTAAAATCAGCCATCATGGCCCTTAAACTAACAAACAGCAAGTTCCCGCTCAGCAGATTAAACGCCAACCTAGGTATCAGCACCGGCGCCCCCATAGCCAGCACGTCAAGGGCCTGCTGCCCCAGCGCCGGGTTCCCCGTGCGCCAGCCGTGCACCCTCAGCGCCAGGTAGGCGATATACACGGCCGTAAAGGTCGCGTCGAGGAAGCTCCACAGGTTCTGACTGTACACGCTCCAGCCGTGCTCGAGCACCGACGCGAACGTGTCGAGGCTCCAGCCGAAGGCGTAGACGGCGAAGCAGGCCTCAAGCTTGCTGAGGCGCGACGCGTCGCGCTCCGCCATGAAGGCCACGTACAGCACCAGCAGCACGCAGAACTGCAGCAGCTCGAGGAAGTTGCGCGTCCGGGGCACGATCAGCCGGTACTGGTTGAGCAGAGGGGCCGACCGCGGGTCGTACAGCGAGATGGGTTTTTGCTTGTAGTGGTCTGGGATGATGTCCAGGAAGCTGGAGGGCGTGTAGATTACCCTGCCCTCGTAGATTGCGTCGACGCTTGGGACTCTGTCAGCTCTTTTCTAAAACTCTTCTGGTAGTCTTTTCATTCTTATCCTCGAATAATTCATAACAATATAAAAATATAAATTAAAAGAATATTAGATATGATACGAGGGCAAACTTACACCTTCTGACAGCTGGTACTACTCAGAAACAGCTTACTCTCCGTCAAGATGGCCACCTCGAGCGCGGGCAGCGTCTTGTTCCACGCAGCCGTGGCCCTGGCCTCGCGGCGAATATCCTCTGGCGCGTTCTGGAAGGGCTCGAAGCCGGCTACCAAAATATGGCTGAGCACCAACAATCCCTCGGCGCCCTCGTTGTCCTCGCCAAAGCGGCGCAGGATCCGGGTGGCGATGAGCTCGCACAGCGTGGCGCGCGTGAAGTGCACGTTCTGGCGGTTGTTCAGGTGGCTCTGCTCGTTCAAGAACTGGGCGCGGTTGACCAGCAGGCAGTAGACGATGGAGATGTCGTCCAGGTCGTACAGCTTGTCGACCAGCGGACGCACCACCGACACGTTGATGCGCATGTCGCGCAGCTGGTCCAGCGACAGGTAGTCCTCCACGATGGACACGATGTCGCGCCGGATGCGGTGGATGTTGGTGTACACGGGCAGGTGCGACACCGGGTTGCTCAGGCAGCTGAACACCGGCTCCGGGTCGAGCTGGTGGCTGAAGACGGAGCGGGGGAGCAGCGGCCGGCGCTCGTCGGGTCCTCCCGGCTCCGAGACCCGGACGTGACGCCGCGATGTGCGGCGCGAAGCCGGGGGGCGGCGCCTGTCGGCCATCGGCTGGGCCGATCTTGGACTTTCTGGCTGGCTATGCGGGTTTCTTGGGGAGTGCCGAGACGCAGGTCAATTGCGTGATTGGACGTCTGATCTCTTGAGTTTCCGTCTCGTAAGAGTTTGAGCTTCTTGAGCTTGGCGTCGCCGAGTCCCTAACTAGCCTGGAGGGCGAGACTATCCCAAGCCAGATGTAGGGATGAGTTACTCAAATATCGGTGCCACAGATGATTGAAAGATATAAAAGTAAGATGAAGCAACTCAGAATAGACGAGATTGAGTTAAAGCTCATCAATGGCACGGCTGAAAATTGATGAGATGATGAGATGGCTGCTCCGTCATTCCAGGATCTGAGATTCTAGACTTGACCTGGCTGGACCTGTAATTGCCGCTGAGGTTCCAGCAAGTCGGGCCTAGCCGAGCGCTGTGATAGGGCTGATAAGCTGAAGAGAGCGTCATTTCTGCAACCCCCGCTTACCGCGGTGCCATTCCCAAGTGCAACTTAATGAGCTACCCTGCAATGCATAGTACGTATACACATCTAGTGTCAGTAGCCTTTTATATTTTCACCTCAAGCTGTGTGTGCCCCGATTGTCCGGTCGTGTAATGCTTCTCTTTATTTAGGAGTGAGTTTTCCATTCTACAATTTATTTTCCCCAACCCCGAGATCCGTACCAGAACGAACGCCCCAAAACCAATAGGTAACCCGAAAGTAAACGCCAGCCAGCCAGCGACGAGCAGAGATGGACCCCCTATTCCTATGTCCAGCAAGAGCCCCATTCCAATATAATACAACCAGCTCGTACTGTGTACAACAAGCTCATGTGTTTCACCTGCCACCCTCTCTACAAACACACCACCATCGCTCCACCACGTACGGGCATCCTCCTCAATCCTCAATATCATCATCACTCAACACCAGACTCTGCACCGGCAGCTGCACCACCGCCGCCTCGCTCTTCTCCTTCACCCGGATCATCCTCGCCAGCCCCTTCCGGCGCGGCGTCTCCTCCTCCGTCGGCCTGTCCGTCGCCCACGTCGTCTCGCCCCCTCCCACAGCAGCGGCGGCGGCGGCGTCCTCGTCCGGCTCCGCCTCGTCGTCTTCCGCCGTCGCCGGCCCCCCTATTCCCTGGAACGTCACCATCTTGTCCAGGTCCCGCACGCCCATGCTGCCGAACGCGCACCGTCTCCGCCGCGCGATCTGCGCCATGTACGGCAGTCGCTCGAGCAGCATCTCCCTCCGCGCCGAGCTTCCCAGCGAGAGGAGCGGGGGCGGAGCCGCCGTCGATGACTCCTGAGGTTCCGGCTTGGCAGGCTCGCTTGGCGGCGGCATGGGCTTCGCCTTCTTCGGACTAGCCCAGTCATTCACGCTGATCTGCCGTCCCTTTCCAAACCTTGCCGATCCGTTAGTCGTAGACGTGTTGCCTGGTGGAGGTCCGGGACCGGCATCCTCCCCCTTCAAGATCTTTGTAGCCCACATATCCACCAGCCCTTCCAGCTCCTCCTTAGCCCTCCACAGCTTCAGACTCGTAGGGTAAAACATCTTGAACGCGTCGCTCGCCTTGGCCCCCTGCGCCGGCTTCCTCTTGACCGGGCTCGGCAGCGCGAACAGCAGGCCCCTCACGGCGACCTGGAACGCCATCTCGTCCTGCCGGAGTATGTGGCTCCCCGAGTCCTTGCCAAAGTGATTACTCGGAAACCCCCTGCCGCCAAAGAAAATGTCCCACGACGGACACATCAGGTCGCTCTCCGACAGCCACTCGATACACTCGTTCACATAGTCGACGGCCGAGTTCGGATCGAGCGGGTTGGACGGCTCGCAGCTGCCCACGTAGTTCTCGTGCAGCGCCGAGATGAACGTCGCCGTGTCCGTGCCCGTCTCGTCGATCAGAGTGTCCACATTCACCTCGCTCCTCCTCATCCTCGCCAGATGCGCCATGTGCTCCGGCAGCGTCTCGGCCGCCGCCTCGACGGACCCCCTCGGATACGGCATCTCGTCGCGCTTGTTGTACACCACCTTGCCCACGGCGTGGAATATCCCCAGGCTCGACTCCCGCTGCGTGATCAGCTCCAGGCTCTCCTGCTCCCCCCTCGTGAGCGCCACGTCCTTCAGCGCCTTCTTCGGCTTGGTGAGCATCACCTTGGCGCCCCACTCGGCGTCGTCGTCGCCCTTGACCATGAGGAACTCCAGCGCCGAGATGGCACTTCGTATATCGCCCACCTCGCCCAGACGCTTTAGTACTAGCGGACCCGGCGTCCGTCGCCGCCCCGACTTCCTCGCCTCCTTCTGGACAACGAGTTCCAGCGCCTTGGTAAGCAGTGTCGGCGCGACGGCATTGAACTCAATGACAGCCGTGCCCGGATGCCGTGATATCTCGGGTCCCAGCAGCCGATGCGCCGTAAAACTGTCCGCGGAGGCAGACGTAGTGGTAAGCAGCGTCTCGGATATAATCATCACGATCGGCGTGACGTCTCCCGCAGCGTGCTGTCCAAACGTCGCCAGCGCCGGCGTGTTACTCGCCAAGAACTGGAGGATATTACTCCGGAAGGACGTAAGCGCGCTCGACGACCGCATAAAAGTATTCGGAAACTCCTCGATCAGTATAACCTGCCTCCTCGCGCCCCTCTCCACCGCAGCAGGCGCACCCGTCAACGACCCCTCATCCCCATCCCCCTCCAGATCCAACTGTCCAAACTTCCCTCCCCTCCCCAGAAACTCCTCAAACTGCGCCGCCGCCGACATGTGGCCCTGCGTGGCCCCCAAACTCCCCGTCGGGTTGCGCCACTCCAGGACCTCGCACCCGAGCTCCCTCGCCAGCAGCTTCATGGTCGTCGTCTTGCCCGTGCCCGCCGCCCCCTTGAGCACCAGCAGCCTCTGCCTCAGCCGGCCGCCGAGGACATCCTCCAACCACCTCCGCACGTCGGCCACCTTACGCTTGTGCACGGCTAGCTCGTCCAGGTTGGCGGGCGCGAAGCGTTCCGACCACGGCCTCAGCGCGTCGTCGGCTGCCGCAACCGCCGCTGGGCCCTTGGAATTAGCCTGTGGCGGGGGCCGCATGAACCTCTGACTGGCCGTCACCGCCGCGGCGGCGGTAGAAGCAGGCTGCGAGCTGCTGCTCCCCTTGAATCTCTTCTGCGCGTTCAAACCCACCAGACTCGCCACCGCGGACTTGTTCACGTCGACGTCGTCTTCCGAGATCGGATCGCTGACGATATCCTCCAGCACAGACGACGCCGCCGTCTTGTCCTTCTTCCCGTTCGCCTTGCCGTTCGAGACTCCATTGACGAGGTTCTTCTGCGCCTGGCGGGAGAACAGGCTCAGTATGTCCGCCGACTTGCCCTTCTCCTCCGCTATCCTGGCCTTCTTGGTCGGCGGGGGCCGCGACGACCGCGTCTTCTCCGGACTGGCGCTGGGAGACTTGGCATTGGCGGCGGCCTGGGCCGACGGCTTGATTGATGGTGCTTGCTTCAGACTGCTCGCAGCGGATTGGGATTGGGATTGAGATTGTGACTGCGATTGCGTGCTAGACAGGGTAGTGCTCTTCCGCCGGAGCGGGCTGGGTGAGGCGGGCGTGGCGTCTCTGCTCTCCGCGAGTGCGGCATTCTGTTTGGCGTCGGGCGAGGAGAAGAGGAAGTTCTTGAGCGTGTTCGCGTTCTTAGCAGTGGGCTTGGCGGCGGCAGCCTCGTCGTTGTCGTCGCTGGCCGAGTCGTCGACGACGCGTCGCTTGCCTCGTCGCTTCGACGGCGGCGCCATTGCGGGGTGGCAATGGGTGTGGCAGCATCTGTTCGCTGGCCGGTGAAGGTGTGTGGCCAACAATTGTGAATTACTTCGTGGTAGAAAATGGGGTTTAGGAAAATGAATACACGATGTTTGATGTTGATGTTAAGCAGGCAGGCACTACGTCGCCCCCACCACAGCTGAATCAGGTACGTACCTAGCGGCTCAGCCTTGCAGCTGGGGCGGTTTTAGAGGGTCCCCATGTGCGACAACAGTAGATTTCAATCTTAATTCAACTGTACGATGCATAAGGACATAACTACCTTACCTTAAGTACCTCAAGTAAGTACAGTACATAAGACACCTTAGCTAAGAAAGAGCACCTACCTTACTCCCTGTAAGTAAGTATTTAAAAAAACAAACATGACACAGACATGCATAAGAGAGGAAAGAGTAAAAAGTAAAATAAAAAAACATTAAAAAACGAAGGGCTCAGTTGTCAAGTCTCTGTGGCTTGTACATACCTAGTGGTTGTTGTATCTTAGTTGTTGTATCTTAGCGGTCGTTGTATCTTCGTTGTATCTCGGTGGTTGTTGTGTCTTTTCGGTCGTTGTATTTTATGTACCCCCCATACCAACTTGCCCCATCTGAGACCTCAGTCCAGTTCAGGGATTTTCCCTCCCAGCTTTTATACACCATCTCTCAACCGACTACTAGGAGCTTCCCCGTTATCCAGGTAGGCTCAGGAAGGTTGTTCAGCCGTCTTTAGTGCTAGGTACGTCACGACTGGAATCCCTCACTACCCATGCTGGGTGGTGCTTGGTCATTTGGTGGGCCCGACGAGGTACTTCTGCCCTGGGGTTTTTTTTTGCAGTCTTGCTGCTTGCTTCTACCGAAAATAGATTAGTATAAATACAAATTCGAATATTGGGAAGTGCGAGACTTGAACACTGAGCCATGTGGTTGGGATTTGAGAATACGTTTGCGTATTTGGTCTCATATGGGGGGTTCGGCCGCCCCGGTCCCGACGTGGTGAAGGCTACGTGAGAGTTACCCACCCATGGCACCCGACTTTCACCTCAACGATGCACACCAGTCAGTGACAAATAGCGGCATGGGTAAACCAGCAAATCGTCATATTGCTACATACACTTTTAACTTCGGGATGTGCTCAGAACGTCCACCCGTTAAAGTCATCCACAAACCTCACAGCAGACGCAAGATACCTATCATGCACATCCCCCCATGTCCTCGCCGCCTCCCTCATAGCCCGTATCGCTATCCGCTAAGTCAGCCATCCCGTCCCCACTCGCATCAGGCATCAGCACAAACTCACCTTTCACATAATGCGCGTCCGTCGCCCAATCCGACCGCAACGCCCTGTCCTCCACATACTTCCACCCCTTCCCGCCAAGGTTCGTCGGCACGTAATCGGGGTCGATCTTCGGCCTCAGCTCCGCCACGTACACCGCGAGCACCAGCAGCCACCACTGCCGGACGAGGCTGACGTGGAACTTGACGGGGATGAGCGGCAGCAGGATCCGCACCGCGTGGCTGGTGGTCAGGGTGTGGCAGATGAAGAAGTTGTACGCGTGCGTTCCCGGCGGCACGGTCGCGACCAGCAGCGCCACTGCCGCCTCCTGAGACTCTTGGAATTGCTTGACCGGGTCGTCCAGCTCCCACGCGTTCCAGTACTCGAGCACTAGATCCTCGTGCTTCTCGAAGAGGGGCTCGATGTTGCCGAAGCCTGGTTCTTTGAAGAGATTGTCGAAGCGTTTGTCTTCCGCTAGCTTGTTAAGAAGCTCGCTCGGTGACGTGGAAGAAAACGGCGACGGTCTTGTGTAAGACTTGTCGTCTGAATACTTGTGCAAGAAGTTGTACTGGACTGCAGTCAACGCTAGAGCCTCCATCGCGATCTCCTTGCTGTTGAACTCATATGCATAGCCGAGGTGGATCAGGGGATGACCAACTGCCGATATGGTCAGCGTGCAAACACATGGTGCAAACAATCGCAATCACAATCAACAGCGAGACATACGCCCTCCAATAAGCCCGTTCACAAGCGGCTCATCGCCCTGGAACATGAACCGCTCAACCACACTCTTCCAGTCGTAACCGACGGCATACGAGGTCGTCATGTCCTCGAAAAAGTCGACATAAGCCCGCTGGTAGCGCTTGTCTCCCAGGAAGTCCCTCCAGTCGTGCTCCGTCACCTCGGCAGGCGAGTCCTCCCACGGATCCAGCTGCTTGGCCTCGGCGTCGTAGATGTGGTGCAGTTGGTCCACGTCGGCACCCAGGAGATAGGCCGAGCAGAGGATATGGGGCATGTGGTTGTCGAACTGGAGATTGTGGTAGATTATTGAGTGGTTCACATGGTTGGCCCTCAGCAGGTGCTTGAGGGTCCGCGGCAGCTTCTCCGGCGCATTGTCGACGTTGTGCACCTCGACCGGCGGAATGTCGATCTTCTTGTGTCCATCTGACCCTACCAACCTGTTGAGTACCGGTATATACGATAGCAGCGAAGCCATTATTTCCTCTTGTCTTGTATGTTTGGAGTTCTGAAAGACATTCACATTTGTTGGGAAAACGTGGAGTGCTGGGTGTGATGTTGGGTGATGTTAGTGGAACGGTCGTGACGGTTTACACTAAAACGGAACCCTGCTATGCCGTTTCAAGCCGAGCGCTCCCGTCCGTTCCGTTAGAAGCTTTGGGACCTCCAGGGCTGTCAGAGATGCCCCTCCCCCACTATCAGCAGATCGACCGTTACCTTAGCCAGACGTCACAAATCCCCACATGGATCGACTCTTCCAGACGTTCATAGGTAACGTCCATTGAAAGATATTTTGGACTCGATCAAACTATCACAATACAAACCGAACCTTCAATTGATTCAGCACAACTTTGTCTAGTCGTCTGCAAGCTCCACACAGTCACAATGCCTCTCGACGCTATCGTCGCACCCTCAATCCTCTCCTGCGACTTCGCAGCCCTCGGCCAAGGATGCGCCGACACAATCAAGTACGGAGCAGACTGGCTCCACGTCGACATAATGTGAGTAAAGCGACACTCGTGCTCAGCCATCCAAATATTAGAAACACCGCTGCTCACAAATCCTCCAAGGGACGGCCACTTCGTCCCCAACCTGACCTTCGGCCCGCCCGTCGTGGCCAAGATCCGGCAGCACGTCGAGCCCCCGGCGCAGAAGATGGGCAAGGGCACCTTCGACTGCCACATGATGATCGCCGAGCCCAAGAAGTGGGTCAAGGACATGGCCAAGGCCGGCTGCAACCTGTTCTGCTTCCACTACGAGGCCGCCTTCTCGACCGACGCCGACAGCCCCTTCGGCAAGAGCGAAAACAAGACCACCCCGCAGAGCCTGATCAGGTACATCCACGAGCAGGGGCTGCTGGCCGGCATCGCGCTCAAGCCCGGGACCAAGGTCGACGTGCTGTGGGATATCTTGGAGAACAAGGAGAAGAGCGAGGTGCCGGATGTGAGTGTTTCTCCTCGACCCCGAAATCCAGCGTAGCTGCGCTTACTAACACACGATTTCCTCGAATAAGATGGTGTTGATCATGACGGTCGAACCCGGCTTCGGAGGGCAAAAGTTCATGGCGTCCGAGCTACCAAAGATTGAGGCGTTGCGTAAAAGGTATCCGGACCTCAACATCGAGATCGACGGCGGTGTCGGACCCTCCAACATCGACCAGGCTGCTGAGGCCGGAGCAAATATCATCGTGTCCGGGACGGCGGTTTATTCTGCCAATGACCCGGCAGAGGTCATCAAACAGCTCAGGGAGGCTGTTGCCAAGAGGACGGGAAAGCTATAGTCAGGGTCCTCCACATGCAAGATTTTCAAAATGTGTTTATACCAGATACGAACAGCTTGTCGATAGAATAGCGTATATCCAAGCCATCCTTGCTCCCATTCTATGCTTCGAAACGACAGTCGTAATCAGGGTCGTAATCAGGCCTGCTTGCTCGCGATAACCTTCTCAAGCGCGGCAATCAACCCCTTCACCTCGTCAACGGTGTTGTAATGCACCATACTGACCCTCACAACCCCATCCCTGCTATCCTCCAGCCGCAGCACCTCCTCAACCAGCCTCACCGAGTAAAAACTCCCCCAGCGAAAGCCAAAATTCGTCTCCTTCTCCACCGCCTCGACCAGCTCCCTACTCTTCCAACCGTCCACCCGAAAACTGATAGTCGGCACCCGCAACGCCGGATCACTGCTCATCTCCCCATAAACCGTAACATCCGCCCTTCCATTCAACCACCCCAGCAGCCCCTCCTGCAACCGTCTCTCCTGCTCCACAACCCCCTCCCACTTCGACCCCCCGTCCCCTTCTTCCCCCGTTGCAAGATACTCCACCACAGCCGGCACCCCGTACACCAACTCATACGCACTCCCCGCCAACCCAATCTTATTCTCCAGCGACGCCGACGGATTGAAGTAGTGCCCCAGACTCTCCATCCCCGCCTGCGCCTTCCCGCTGACATACAGCATCGACACGTGCGGCCCGTACACCTTGTACCAGCTGAAGCAGTACGCGTCCACCCCGAGGTCCCTGACGTCGACGCGCCGGTGCGGCGCGTACGCCACCGCGTCGACGCACACCAGCGCCGTCGGGCTGGCGGCGTGGGCGGCTGCCGCGATGGCTTTCACGTCGTGGATGGTGCCGAGGATGTTGCTCGCGTGGGTGAGGGCGACCAGCCTCGTGCGGGCCGAGAGTAACGGGGTGAGGTTTTCGGGGGTGAGTTTCGGGTTGGTGGTGGTGCTGGTGGGACTGTCCGAGACGGGTTTCCACCACTTGACCGTCAGGTTCTGGCGCTTGGCCAGGTCGAGCCACGATGCGATGTTGGCTTCGTGGTCGAGGGCCGAGATGACGACCTCGTCGCCGGGGGAGAAGGTCAGCGTCGCGGAAAGGTTGCGGAACAGCTGGGTGGTCGAGGAGCCTAGGACGATCTCGTCCGGAGAGGCGTTGATGTACCGCGCCGCGGCGGCGTAGCCCTCGGCGTAGCGGGCGGTGGCTTTCTGTCCCGTGGCGTAGGATGCGCCGAGCTGGACGTTGGTGTTGAGGAGGTAGTCCTTGATGCTGTGGTTGGATCGAGAGTTAGGTGTCCCCGTCCCGGACACAGAGGGGGGCGGTACCATTAATGAATGATGAGCGGAGGGAGGCGGCGGCAAGCATACCGGTCTACTACCGTGGCCAGCGTCTGGCTTCCGCCGGCGTTGTCAAAGAAGACTTGGTCGGCGCTGAGTGCGGGGAAGCTGCCCCTCACTTCTGCCATGTTGAGTTCGGGCGCCATTTTGATGTACAGAGAGGGAGTGTGTGTGTCTGAGGGAAGAAGTGAGAGAGGTGTTATGAAGAGAGAGACCTTGGAGAGGAAGACAATCCAAAGAGAGACACTTGCT
This sequence comes from Coniochaeta prunicola, assembly GCA_007388105.1. Classification (NCBI taxonomy): domain Eukaryota; kingdom Fungi; phylum Ascomycota; class Sordariomycetes; order Coniochaetales; family Coniochaetaceae; genus Coniochaeta; species Coniochaeta prunicola. The sequence goes on along the minus strand of SMOB01000268.1, from coordinate 2,537 downwards.
GGAAAGTGAAGGCAAGAGATCAAGGAGCTGTGAGGTGTAAGCTAGGGCCCCACTGAAGGCACTCTAGCTATGATGACGCCCTTGACGCTGGTGCGCTGGATAGATTCGGGGTACCCTGATGGAGTTTGTGAGTCCATTATCAACGCCTTTAGTCATGAATTGCAGCACCTTCCGCATGTGTAAAGGCTACCTTCTGTGTACACTAGTACAGTCAACAGCCTTCGAATCTTGGACAAGACGGCATGACAAAAGAGAGAGAGAGAAGGAGAGAGGGACAGAGAGAGAGAAGAGTAGGTAGATGGCAGCCGGCGGCTCAGTGCAGATATCGCTGGCCCTGAGTGGTCTTCAGGTCAGACACACAGCTGCACACCAAACTGCAAGATGCAAGCTGAGCCTCAAATGCTCCAACAGGCCGCTGGTCAGACGTAGCGCCGGCGTCAAAGAGTTAACAGGAGCAAGAAGGGGTGTGGAATATCGCATGAATGATATACTCTGGTTACCAGTCAATCGCGTCCATGTCGTGCTTCCCGCCGTGCCACTCATCCATCTGCCTTTCCTGCAGCTAAATGGCCGGGCGCCTGAGGAATCATGCGTGTTTGGCTGGAGGGATGGAGGTTGTTTGCCAGTGGACAGAGAGGGTTTGTGTTAATATAAAGAAAAGTCCCAGGAGAGTTGAAATCCAATCGACGGGAATTGAATCCCGTTCCCTCTTTGAATTTGGTTTAGTGCAACTGCAGCATAAAAAAAGTGCAAGTGGCATAAAATAAAAAGTAACCTGGAAAATAAAAAAAGTCGGCCCACCACAAACTGTCGAACCATCTCAGACGTCTTCTTCCTCCTCTTCTGTCTCTGGCAACCAATTGCACACTCAATTCTTCCTCAGATTATCCAGTGAACAAGCAGTAACTTCCGCAGACATGAAGAGAAAGGCAGAACACCCCGTTGAGAGCTTGAAGCCTGCCCTCAAGAAGAGATCAAAGACTGGTTAGTTCCTCTTTCGCCTACCTATGCCCACTTAGACGTACAATCCAGCGACCCCAGCTAACAATTCTCCCCCAGCCCTCACAGAAGACGAAGCAAAGTCCCGCTTCAGGCCAGGCCTCTTCGACAAGCAGGTCCTCTCCAACTACACCACCTCCTACGCCACCTCAGCCCCTTACAAGCACTCCGTCATCAACGAGCTCGTCTCGGAGCCCCTCCTGCGCTCCGTCCGCGACGAGATCAAGGCCAACGTCTCCTTCACCCCGAAGGAGACAGACATCTACAAGATCCACCAGTCCGGCGATCTGGCCAACCTCGACGGCCTCGACGACGCCGCCCTGCAGAAGCTGCCTTCCCTGCTAGCGCTCCGCGACGCCCTTTACTCCGAGACCTTCCGGAACTACGTCTCCACCATCACGGGCTGCGGCCCCCTGTCGGGGCGGAAAACCGACATGGCCATCAACGTCTACACCCCGGGCTGCTACCTCCTCTGCCACGACGACGTCATCGGCTCCCGCAAGGTCTCCTACATCCTCTACCTCACCGACCCGGACACCCCCTGGCAGCCGACCTGGGGCGGCGCCCTCCGGCTCTACCCCGTGTCCGACCGGCTCAACCCCTCCACGGGCGAGGTGGCCAAGACCCCCTCCCCGGACTTCACCATGGTCGTCCCCCCCGCGTGGAACCAGCTCTCCTTCTTCGCCGTGCAGCCGGGCGAGAGCTTCCACGACGTCGAGGAGGTGTACCGCGCCGCCTCGAAAGCCGAGCTGGACGCAGACGGCGGCCGCGTCCGCATGGCCATCAGCGGCTGGTTCCACATCCCCCAGGCCGGCGAGGCCGGCTACGTCGCCGGCGCCGAGGAGAAGGCCGCCGCCAAGAGCGGCCTGATGCAGCTGCAGGGCGACCCGGACCAGTACGACCGGCCCGAGGCACGGCCCGTGAGCGTCGTCGACGACAAGATAGAGACCGCCGCCGACGGTGGCGAAGACATGTTCAGCGCCGAGGACCTTGAGTTCCTGATCAAGTACCTGGCGCCCACGTACCTGACCCCCGACACGCTGGAGCGCGTGTCGGAGCACTTTGACGAGAACTTCAGCATCACGCTGCCGGGGATCCTGCACCCCAAGTTCGCCGACCGGCTGCGCGCCTACGTGGAGCGGGAGGAGGCGGCGGGCCTGCCGGGGTCGAGCGGGGAGATCGAGGCGCGGGGACCCTGGAGGGTGGCGCGGCCGCCGCACAAGCACCGGTTCGTGTACCTCCGGCCCGGGGAGGCGAAGGAGGAAGAAGACAGTCCGGTGAGGGAGCTGCTCGAGGTGCTGCTCCCGAGCCGGCAGTTCAGGGCGTGGCTGCAGCTGGCGACCGGGAGCGTGGTGGAGAGCCATGATTTCGTGGCGAGGCGGTTCAGGAGGGGGAAGGACTATACGCTTGCTACGGGGCATGAGGGGAAGCCTAGGTTGGAGATGAATATTGGGTTTACGCCTACGGGGGGTTGGGGGGATGTGGATGACGATGAGGAGGAGGATGAGGAGGAGGATGAGGAGGAGGATGAGGAGGAG